>JAECUM010017701.1:0-21014 GCA_016617855.1 Megalonaias nervosa
TAACTCACTCACAACAGTGTTCACAAACATAGACCTCCAAAAATTAAAAAAATCCACTTAGACATCAAGAAAACTGCAAGGGTTGGGGGCTAGGGAACTGGGCTGTTTAATGACTGAATCCTTGTTTTACAATCACATCAATAATAATTGTTAATAGTGAGCTTTTTCTAATGAAGTTGTTTGTTATTCTGTATAAATTACATTTATTTGCAAAAAGTCCAACATGTGAAAGATCATTCCAGCTGGTTTCAAGAACTGTCACATGTACACGAAAACACCTGTGTATTATGTTACTGCCTTTTGTTTGTTGATTACTCTGTTTCCCAGAGTGGTCTTTAATTGTAGAGTGCCAAGTCAGGAGTCAGACTTACAGGGAAATAGACTAACTGTTGACACACCACCAATCAAGATTCTTTTTTTATTCAGAAACTAGCGAAAATTATTTCGTGAGACAACCATCTAAGTTGAAACTCAATTTTTGTATTGTTCACTTAGTACAATATTGATGCCATGATTTCATTGGAAGTAACAGTGAAACTTCTTATCATTCCATGAGGATATCTCAAAGTGCCAGTTCAGGAATTCTCTGAAACTCGCTTGCCCACAATGGTCCGTATCTGTGAAACCAAGCTCTTTATTTTACAAAGTGTTCATTCGCTTGGTTGCCTTGCTATTTTTGATCACAGTTTTGAATGAGTCAGTTAATTTAAGGTAGTTTAATTGTTACATACATAATAACATTAATAGCAGTGTTCAGATTGATCAAGTGAAGTGAGTTCACCCAAAATACAAGCAGGATCGCTAGAATTTGCATGCCTTTTAAATTTGTTTTATTCCACCTCCTTTATTTGATTGAAAAGAATATAATTAATGTGATAATACAGAGGAGGCCAGCTTTTAATTCAGTGCAACAATACAACAAATTCTTCTGCAAGTCAGTTATTAAACCACGGTCGGCACTTAATTAGGTTCTCAGAAAAACACTTGCAGACATTGCTGTTACAGTAGATTGACACATTTTACATTTAAATACACATTACATTTATGATGATTACACTTAGAAGGAACTAGAAGATAGAATTAAAACACAAATTTCACTTAATAAAAATAATTTAATTGGCATTTAAATATTATTGTACTGCCTACACTAGGCTTAAGTGAGATTTTCATTGATTAAAATTTCCTTAATTACAATGTCCTAAGAATGTCATTTGGAAAGAAAATGTAATCAGTTATATGACTTCTTATTAAAAGTTGATAATTTCAAAATGTTGATTAAAATTTCTAGGTCCTATCTACCATTTTCGACCATAAAACAAGTGATATATCAACGTTTCAGTTACCAATTTTGATCTTCAAGTTCAAGAAATAGGGATCAATTTTTGGGGGGTATTTTCTGGTGAAAAAAATGGGATCCATGCCTGACCCCACATTATTAGTGGATTCTCAAGCTATCAGGGTGCAAGTTATCGAGGGAGTGGTATGTATATATATATATATATATATATATATATATATATATATATATATATATATATATATATATATATATATATATATACACTATCAGGTTTTTTTTGGTCAATGTTGAAATGTAACTTGCATCTTTGAATTTTCATCATGTCGGTGTGTACATTGTATTCAGTTGATGACTGTGACTCTAGCATTGAAAATCATGTTGAACTCTAGAGTACTTCTGATTCAAATTCTGTATAGGCAAAACAAAATGTATATGCAGGTTCAGCAATAAGAAAAATCCCAAGACAGTTGCATGTAGGAGATACATGACTATTTGTCTTAAGCAGGAAAAATACACAGCCTTTACTTTCAACAGGCATAGCCCAACTGTGAATAAGCAATTTGCTTCTTTGTGACCAGGATAATTAGACAGGGTTTCTCAGTAATGGAATTGACGTAAATGTTCATATAAGCTTTTGTTTCTATGTGGTCAGAATCAGCATGCAGGGTTACAGCATGTGTTCCAGAAGACATTCACATTACTGAAAATGATGGCTTGTGGAAATGTCACAGTGCAGGGTCATCTCTTCAACCATCTGGATCTGTTGCTGTCCAAGGCAGCAGCAGTGCAGGAAATGGCAGAGGCACTTACTGAGGTATGTATGTAGAACATGCATAATAATAATCAGCTGGGAAATTTGTATTTACAGTTAACCCTTTGCCTCACAGAGTTATGGCTTTTTAGCCCTTCGATATACCTGTAGCAAAGTTACCCAGTGCAGTGCGCTATAAATAGAACACCTGTTACCTGTTTGACTCCATATGCATAGGCCTGCCTGTTAACTGTTAGGCAGTGTAGTGTATGTTATGTTTAACAGCAATTTTAACCATTTTACATTTTCGGTACACATATATTATGTATGGAAAGGTTTAAGAGTAAAATCCGATCGTTACAGCTGTATAATTATTTTTCACGGAAGAATTTTTTATGTGCTTTAAAATCTTGAGAGAACTCATTCACCATCAAGTCAGTGAAGCCGCATAACCAACTGTAGTTGCCATTTCTCATAATCGAAATTTACAAGTTTGTTGTCTGCGTCTACATCACTAAATCATCTGAATTTGATAATTTATAAAAACTAATTGCTGCCTACATCAATATCAGAGCCTTTACGTAAGTTATTGAAGCTTTCATAGTTGTGATTCTAATCGTGATATCTGAGTAAGTTCTGAACGAAATCTGCTACCTTCATTTTGGCACATGGAGAATACAACCCAGTTACTTTAAATAGCAGATTTCGACTAGAGCATAAACAGTGACCACATGATCTGACATAATGGTCATTCACACCAATGAATATAGTATCTAATAGGGGGTTTTCCCCGAAGGTGGCGATACGAAAACCTGCTTAAAATGGCTGATGTTTACAGTGGGCATCAAAAGGTGCTTCCATGAGAATGGTGTAGAGGCGTCAAAAGGCGCTTTCATGCAAATTGGGTAGAGGCGTCCAAAAGGCGCTTCCATGAGAATGGAGTAGAGGCATCCAAAAGCGCTTGCATGAGGTAAAGGGTTAACAGCACCATTTAAGTGAAATAGCCATTATTTTGTCAGCAGTAATTTGAAATTACTCTCACATTAGATTGATTTAATCTGTACTTACTTTGTGACACCATATTCTTTCATCTTGCCATCTATTGAAAGATAACAAGAATGAGGTATCACCCCTGCACCAGCATGGTCCATGCCAACAAATTAAAAATGTTGTGGTCTAGTTTTGAAGGTCCTTATTATATTGTTCAGACATTTAATTCCACAGAACACTTGTCTTGATTGATCTGATTCCCATATCAATCAAATGTTGAATGCAAACAGTGTTTAAATTTACTTATATATTTATTTTATTTTTGTTTAAAAAATAATTATTTATATTCTCATGCATGAGAATCTTTATGTTGTAGCAAATTAAAAATGATACTTTTGTCCATAAAATTTAATGTAAATTAACAAATCTGAATTCGAGACAATATCTTTTAATATGGCTCATTTCATATTGTGTATATAAATTTATTGCTTGTAACAACTACAAATTGATACCTAATTAATAAAAATTGTCGCTGTGTTCTGGAGAATGATATACTATCTGCTTTAATGCTGCATTCCCTTGCAAAATTAATAAATGGAGATACAGGCATAACTTAAATATGTAGCCCTTAATTAGTAAAGGGAGATATAGGCATAGCATAATTAGGTAACCATTTTCATGAAGGATAATGAAGATTATGTGGCAAGAATTTACACCAGAATCAAAAAGAGGGAACACATGAGGTCTTCCATATATGAGAGGATAAGGCATAAATAGGCTGCCATACATGTCACAATAAAGATTTGATGTAAATAAGGTCGCCATACATGTCAGGATAAGGAGTTGATGTAAATAAAGTCCCCATACAGGATAAGGAGTTGATGTAAATAAGGTCCCCATACAGGATAAGGAGTTGATATAAATAAAGTCCCCATACAGGATAAGGAGTTGATGTAAATAAGGTCCCCATACAGGATAAGGAGTTGATGTAAATAAAGTCCTCATACAAGATAAGGAGTTGATGTAAATAAGGTCTCCACACATGTGACAATAAGGATGTTATGTAAATAAGGTTCCCATACATATCATAATAAGGAATTGATGTAAATAATGTCCCCATACATAACATGATAAGGAGCTGAGGTAAATATGGTCCCCATACATATCATGATAAGGAGTTGATGTAAATACAGTCCTCATACATGTCACAATAAGGAGTTGATGTAAATATGGTCCCCATTATGTAACATGTCACAGTAAGAAATTGATGTAAATAAGGTCCCCATACATGTCGCAATAAGGAGTTGATTTAAATAAGGTCCCCATACATATGATGATAAGGAGTTGATGTAAATATGATCCCCATACATGTCACAAAAAGAAGTTGATGTAAATAAGGTCCCCATACATATGATGATAAGGAGTTGATGTAAATATGATCCCCATACATGTCACAAAAAGAAGTTGATGTAAATAAGGTCCCCATACATATGATGATAAGGAGTTGATGTAAATATGGTCCCCATACATGTCACAAAAAGAAGTTGATGTAAATAAGCTAGGCTGATTTTAAGTATCATATAGACTCACTTTTAAGTCAAGTCCCACTGCACACTGCCCAGTTTGTTAGGAGCAATTAGTAGAACAAGCAACATTAACATGGTTCTTCTTGCACATTATGCAATTGTCTGCTCAGGGTCTATGTTATTTGCAATTCGGCTTGACTTATAAGCACATGTATGTGATGTGTTGCACATAATTCATATGCTAACTATGAATGGGTCAGATTGGCTCATGCAGAGATACAAAGCCCACCTCTACTTAACTTGAGGATTAACAAAAAGAAAAGTGTTGAGCATGTGCACTCATTGCCTAACTATCAATTAAGAGTTTAACATTATTTTTTACTGAGTTTATCATGGTATAAACTGTCAGTTGCCGACTCACACAGCAAATAATGCCCAAAGGTGTTACTTTTCTGCTGTCTGATCTGAAAGATAGATAAATTTAGTTTATTAGGACAGATAACCTCTGATCAACATTTCCTTCAGATTTTAACACATTATTATTGTACCCCACTTTATTTACTGGAACAATTATGATCCAACTCAAAATTATATAATCCCTTAAACTTTCTATTCAACTTACTGATCATTTATATTATTTGGAGAATTTTGTCACTAGTTTCATGGCCCTTTGGAGAATTTTGTCACTGGTTTCATTGCCATTTTGAGAATTTTGTCACTGGTTTCATTGCCCTTTGGAGAATTTTGTCACTGGTTTCATTGCCCTTTTTTTAAACTGAAGCTGACTAGCCATAGGTACAGTCACAGGAGTCTGATGTTTTATCAATAAAATATGACAAAAATGTTTGACAACATTGTTACACTAAATAACCGTAACTGTATGTATACTTTTACTGCAGATATGATTATTTCATTCTGTCACAAAGTTTTGCTGTTTTCTATTGATAAAACATCCAACTTCTGTATTATAGGCCTAATGTTGCTAATGCATCTACTCCGACTCCGCATATTGTATATTGCTTCCAGTTTCATTCCATTGTTATTTGCATCTATATTCTTGTGTACAATTTGACACATTAACTAGTTATTTTTAATTTACCAAATTACATCAGATGATAGAAATAGTGGCGTCCTGAAACAGAAAACAATACCGAACATTTAAATTCCTATAGTAGATGCAGTACTGCATCTTGTATCGAGATCAAAAGAGGGTGTGTGTAATTTAGAATAAGGAAGCAGAGCAATGTTTAGTGATTTTCAAAAATTCAAAGAGCAACTCTAAATTGGGTCTGAAAAAAATGACTCCTCATTAGTTTGGTTAAAACTAATATGATGACATATAAAAGCCAATAAAATATCCATATAACTTCCACTGAAATAATCATGAATAACCAAGATACTCACCAGAATTTTGATGATCCTGGCTGGGTACACTTTTCCTCCTAATTTTGTTCTCACCAAATCATTACCTTCATATTCTTCTTAGTCTCTTCTCAGCAATTCTATCAACATAAATGATATTGAAAATATTCTCATCTGTCCATTCCATGGGAGTCCACGTTTTTGTTCGAGTTTGCAGAACCCTTTGCATGCTGTTTTGTTTGTGGGGAAAAGGAGGCTTAGCTGCAGAAATCGCGTGCATATATTAACCAATCATAATATGCCTTATTTCACTATCATCCAGTCAGGATAATTGTTGTTTACATATTTCAGTTTTTACAGCAAATTGGCAAATGGTGATTGTTACAAGCCAACAGATTATGTAGTTTATAACAGTAATGGATGAAAATGTTAGAACAAAGACATTGAAAGTTTTTATAGCAAGTACATTTGTTCATGCTGGCCAGAAATATCTACCATTATTAATCCAAAACTATTCAGGTTAAGTACACAAGTATTGAGTAAAATATCTCTATGAACATTTGTACAGTATTCATATCAGTTTTTAAATTTATTTACCTTTATTTATATTTCATAAATAGTTTGAGGATGTTTGTGTAATGAATTTTCGTGAACTTTTTAATATAATGGTATAGAAATGTCATTAACATTTTCAATAAATATCTTAGTGGTGCATCAAAGTACTTGAATTGTTCATGAACCAAGTTCATGACATTTCAAAACTTTTAATAAATTATGATAGTTCATAAAAGTTCATAGTGTTCATGAACTTCATGTATGATGCATCAAAATTCATGAAGTGTTCATGAACTTAGTTGTGGAACTTTCATGAACATTTGTTCATTTCATGAACTCAAATAATGAACTGATCACAAACATTTGAAGAACAGTTAATGAATTCATGAACAATTCATGAACAGTTATTGAATGTTTATGAAGTCATGAATTTGTTCTTGCATGATACAGTGAAAACCTTAGAGAATCCTTATGATATTGATTCTCATGACATAATGAACACTATCTCTGTGCATGTATAGTACAACAAAGACAATTATGATATTCATGAAAATAATAGTTATGACAACGGCAATGTATACGTCATTTTATAATGTGAAAATTAATGAATATGATGTGGATAAAAATAATAGTACGGATGAACCTAATGTTAATACACTTTCCAGTAAGCATGTCACCATGACTCCTAATGAAGCACTGATATCTTGAACACAGGGATTGATTAATGTTTTAATATGTAGGTCATATTAATTTACTAGGAATTAAGTCAAATCCTCCCTTTTGGTCTGAATATTGGTTCTTCTTCTTCACAAGAATCATGGATATAGTCATGTCTTCCTTTAGGACTGAATCCATATCTGTGTCATCAAATTATGTGGATGGTATTCTACAAAATTAATTGTCAATGAGAACAAACACAATCAGATTCACTTCCAACATTACACTCACATAAGTATGGAATTCAGAACGTCCATGAAAAGCGTCTGTCTCTTTCAGATCATATTGATGGTGTCTTCTATCCACTTGGAGTCTAATTTCAGCCTGGAAATGTTGTTGCTTCCTGGGTCTTTCAAGGTGGCCAAGGATATGCTGTATTTGGCTAGTGCTGAAGATATCCTCATATTCCAGTTTGCTATATTTGGCTAGTGCTGAAGATATCCTTATATTCCAGATTGCTGTATTTGGCTAGTGCTGAAGATATCCTCATATTCCAGATTGCTGTATTTGGCTAGTGCTGAACATATCCTTATATTCCAGATTACTGTATTTGGCTAGTGCTGAAGATATCCTCATATTCCAGATTGCTGAAATGTTGCCCTCTAGACCAAGTGATCAAAGTTTTGGACTACATGAAGCCTGATCTTGGAAAACAGATATCGACTTATGGTGTGTACTATGGTGAAGATAAACTTCCAGAATGCACAGTCTGATGCCAGCTGAGTTGCCTGTTCTTTGCTTAACTTCTTCAGATGCACGTCATACACATCAATCTACTGGAGGTGAAGGCCATAGCAAATGCCTTTCAGTCTTCGCAGAAATTCTTACCTGGGCATTCTCATTCTGTCTGATAACTCTACTCTCCTCAATTCCATCAGAAGGCAAGGGGGAACCAAATCCACAAACCTCTGCCTTCTCCAGGCAAGGAGCAACCAAATCTACAAACCTCTGCCTTCTCCTTTCATGTGGTGACATCATGATTAAGTCCACCTTCAACTGCAGAAAACCCCAGACTGTCTTAGTGACCCAGTGAACTCACTTTGTTGACAGAATCAGCTGATCCTCGCAGAATGGTGCATTTATCTCCTGAAGTCTACCTCCTATGGACATGGTGTGAGGTTGAACACTCAAGCAGCTTCCAAGCTTCATCACGTTAGTTCCAGATCTAAAAGTCTTGGACAGTTGCAACCCTTTTCTTGAACTGAATGATGTTGATGAATGTGCCTTTCCCTTACTGCTCAGGTTTGCTAAGTCATTGCAGAAGGTAAGAGAGTCCAATTGCCTGGTAAACATGACTGTTTCCTTGAAGTGGAGAAAATTAAGTAAGAGAGTCCAATTGCCTGGTAAACATGACTGTTTCCCTGAAATGGACAGAATCAAGTAAGAGAGTCCAATTGCCTGGTAAACATGACTTTTTCCCTGATGTGGACAAAATCAAGAGAGAGAGTCCAATTGCCTGGTAAACATGACTGTTTCCCTGAAGTGGACAAAATCAAGTAAGAGAGTCCAATTGCCTGGTAAACATGACTTTGTCCCTGAAGTGGACAAAATCAAGTAAGAGAGTCCAATTGCCTGGTAAACATGACTGTTTCCCTGAAGTGGACAAAATCAAGTAAGAGAGTTCAATTGCCTGGTAAACATGACTGTTTCCCTGAAGTGGACAAAATCAAGGCTAGTGACCTCATGAATCAAATGGTTCTCATTTCTCAGAACAAGTTTTGGACAGAATGGTTAAGGCAAGAGGGCCTACCACTTTGAAAGCCTATGTGGGGAACTGGGTATTTTTTTACTGTAGAGTTAGGATAAACACATCTCCCCACTACCACATGTAGATAACCTGTCATGTTTTTTTTTTCAAGGTGAAGAATTAACTACTTTTCCAGGATTTCAGCTTATATTTCAGTACTTTAGATGGGAGGTCAGACATCAGAACAAAGACATCTCAGACCTTCCAGCCAATGTAGACTTGTTTGACCAGAAGGCCTTGGCACTTTGTCTGCAATGGAATCTACCATGGGTTCTGATGTGTTTGAATAAGGCACCCTTTGAACTACTGTCTGGAACCTCTCATACTTACCTTTTATACCAAGTAGGAGCTAAAGCAGGCATAATCAGTGATATCCATGCCTTACTGGTTGACCAGAACTCACTGCAGTTTTGCTACAATAGATCATTTTCTCTCCTTATGGCACCATCTTCATATTATTATTATTATTATTATTATTGTTATTATTATTATTATTTTTAAGTGTCTACATCATTTAGTTCATTGACTATTTTGGGTGTGTGCATGTCTATTACTTGAATTTCCCCCAAACTAAGGCATTGATGAGGATAAATGGTGTGGATTTTGGTAAAAAAAGAATTGTTTTACATGTCGGCATAAATCGTTGGGCTACAAGAACATACTCATCATGTTAGTCCAAAATTGATTTTGGGGAGAAATGCACCTTTAAATTGTATAATGAAGATGCATTTGCACTTCAACAGAGTCTATATTTTTATTTTGCTCCCAGTTTGTAATGACAAAAAATGCTTTCAAATGTTTATTACCATAACTAATTCATACTGCAACTTAATTGTTATCATCAACAAATAGACACATGTATTCTGTCATTTACTTTGTAAACAACTGTGTTATTTACAAACCCCAAAATTTAGTAATTTTCAGATAACCATGTCATATTCTTGTACAAGTCATAGATAAGTTTAATGCATGGCATTGTTTACATTGTGTGCTACAGGTGTTTATAGGTAATCACTTGTACATTTTGGGCTACAGGTGTTTAAAGGTAATCACATGTACATTTTTGTGCTACAGATGTTTAAAGGTAATCACATGTATATTTTTGTGCTACAGGTGTTCATTGGTAATCATAGTGCCTGTTTGAAGATAATGCAGCACCAGGTGCAGAAGATCATGTTGTTGGTAGCAGAGCACAAATCAGCTGCCCCCCAGTTTCTGGATCTCCTTCATGCGGTTGTAAAATGTGATAAACTTGACTTACCACTCAAGCGAAACCAGGACTTGGTCATGACCTACTTTGTGCAGTTTCGTGCAGATGTTGCTTATGTAATTGAAAATGATGAGAATGACAGGTAAAAAGGGACATTCTAGTTTGTCTGATGTAAGGCCATGTGACCTTATTGTGTTATCCTTCATCAGTTGTGCAGTAGTAATGAAATAGATATGCACATATGCTATAAATAGAACTTCTCCAATGCAGCTTGACCAGCTTGTACATGATTTCACAGGGAACATTCTGGAATCAAAGCCTTTCAAGTTGGTTCAGTGGATGCAAATCTGTCATCAAGGGTGATCACCATTACTTAAAGTAAAAGGAAATTAAACATCTACACAATTTGATGTAAAACCACTTAATGGACTTACTTGACCAAATTTGACAGAAATATCCAGCATAGTCTTTTCAGATTTTTTTAAAATGATCCCTCTCCATCAGCAGACTTGGTCACTGTCACTAAAAATAGAAAAACCTTTGAACAATAGCTAAGAAACCTCAGAATAGAAATTTATCAACAGAGAGAATTCTGGCATAAAGGTCTTTAATGTTGTGTGGCTACCATCAAATATGGCCACTATTACTAAAAATAAAACTTTAACTGCTGAGCCTCCATCAAATATGGACACTTCTACTAAGAATAGAACAGCTTTATAATAATTTCTTCTCAAAATCACTCAAAAGAATTTTACAGAAAGCATTCTGGCATGAAGGCATTGAAGCATATAAATATAATGTCAATATGCCAAGTATGGCTGCAATCCATAAGACAGAATTTGACCAAATTTGACACCAAGCTTCAAGGTCTTTTATATTTATAAAATATAATGTCAATCTGCCATTCAATATGGATACTGTTACTAAAAAAAATGCCAATCTGCTATTCAATGTGGATGCTGTTATTAAAAACAAAGCCAATCTGCCATTCAATATGGATACTGTTAATGAAAATAATGCCAATCTGCTATTCAATATGGATACTGTTACTAATGCCAGTCTGCCATTGAATATGGATACTGTTACTAAAAATAATGCCAATCTGCTATTCAATATGGATACTGTTACTGAAAATAAAGCTAATCTGCCATTCAATATGGATACTGTTACTAAAAATAATGCCAATCTGCTACTCAATATGGATACTGTTAATAAAAAAAATGCCAATCTGCCATCAGAAATGGATATTGTTACTAAATATAATGCCAATCTGCCATTCAATATGGATGCTGTTACTAAAATAATACCAATCTGCTATTCAATATGGATACTGTTACTAAAAATAAAGCCAATCTGCATTCAATATGGATGCTGTTACTAAAAATAAGGCCAATCTGCCATTCAGTATGGATACTGTTACTACAAATGATGCCAATCTGCTATTCAATATGGATACTGTTACTAAAAGTAATGCCAATCTGCTATTCAATATGGATACTGTTCCTAAAAATAATGCCAATCTGCCATTGAATATGGATACTGTTACTAAAAATAATGCCAATCTGCTATTCAATATGGATGCTGTTACTAAAAATAATGCCAATCTGCTATTCAATATGGATACTGTTACTAAAAATAAAGCCAATCTGCTATTCAATATGGATACTGTTACTAAAATTAATGCCAATCTGCCATTCAATATGGATACTGTTACTAAAAATGATGCCAATGTGCCATTCAACATGGATACTGTTCCTAAAAATAAAGCCAATTTGCCTTTCAATATGGATTCTGTTACAAAAAATAATGCCAATCTGCTATTCAATATGGATACTGTTCCTAAAATTAATGCCAATCTGCCATTCAATATGGATACTGTTACTAAAATGATGCCAATCTGCCATTCAGTATGGATACTGTTCCTAAAAATAAAGCCAATCTGCCATTCAATATGGATACTGTTACTAAAAATAAAGCCAATCTGCTATTCAATATGGATACTGTTCCTAAAAATAATGCCAATCTGCCATTCAGTATGGATGCTGTTACTAAAATATGAACATAAATACAATTTATGTGTAAAAACTGTTTAACATAATCTTACAAGCTTTGACAAGCAACATTCTCTCAATTATATGCTTCAGATAATTTGACCAGCTTTGACCAAAAGCATCCTGGCATAAATGTTTTTAAAGTTGTGACAAAATATGTTGATGTGTTATCCAGTATAGATGAATATATAAGATACAGATAAACTTTGAAGCATTTGTTTTCATCACAAGCAATCAACAGCACTTGAAGAAATTACTACACAAAGCATCCTACTGACCCAGATTTCTTGTGCAATTGCTCATGCATGTGGTTGTTAAACTGACATTAGCAAAGTATGAGCAGTCCCAGGCCCATTTGTATATTTTGCTTTTTTTTATTCCACTGTTGCATTTTAATAATGCACTTCAGACACTGCATACTTTTCATCAAAGGAGTTATACCCCTGAATATCCATCTTATTGACATTGAATATACATCTTACTGACACTGAATATCCATTTTACTGACATTGAATATCCATCATACTGACATTGAATATCCATCTTACTGACATTGAATATCCATCTTACTGACACTGAATATACATCGTACAGACATTGAATACCCATCATACTGACATTGAATATCCATCTTATTGACATATCCATCTTACTGGCATTGAATATCCATCTTACTGACATTGAATATACATTGTACTGACGTTGAATACCCATCATACTGACATTGAATATCCATCTTACTGACATTGAATATCCATCTTACTGACACTGAATATACATCTTACTGACATTGAATACCCATCATACTGACATGGAATATCCATCTTATTGACATATCCATCTTACTGACATTGAATATACATTGTACTGACATTGAATACCCATATGCTGACATTGAATATCCATCTTACTGACATTGAATACCCATCATACTGACATTGAATATCCATTTTACTGACATATCCACCTTACTGACATTAAATATCCATGATACTGACATTGAATATCCATATTACTGACATTGAATCTATCTTTACTGACATTGTTTCATTATCATAACTTCATCAAGGCATGTTGGGTCTCAATAAGTTTTGACATGTACCGTTATACCAAGCTCTTGAATGAATTAGATTTTCAGTGTTTCTCAACATCAGTTGCAGAAATTTTCCTCCTTGATTGTGCATCTTCCTGGAAATGACTTTTGCACATGACATTACCAGGGGTTCTGTATGGCAACTAAATGTTTCCTAGTATGAATTTATGTGGTGTTACTTTGCTGAAGATTGTTGGATCTCATCCATATGTTCCCATGTATAAATTTGGTTTCCAGTGTTCCATGACATCACAGTCAAACTACCTTGTGGCTTTCCTACCAAAAGTAACCTAAAAGATAACTTGATGGAGTAAAACAGCACAAAGAGGGAAAAAAAAATCACTTGAAAGTAGCAGAGAACTCACTTACTGCTGAAGTATTCTTATTAGAGGGAATATAACCATGCAAATAGCATTGTGATATTTTTATGGAATTATCTGCACATGTTCAATTCTAGCAAATCCATATTTAAGCAAAATAAACTATGCTGTGTTTCAGCCAAATAAAGGTCACTTCAGATAGTAAGTATGTGTGATGTAGTTTGTTAAGCAATGTACATGTACAAGCAATGGCGGCAAGCATATGGTATTATTTCCAGAGTGTTTTTCCAATCATTGGTCCTATTACATCCAGGTCAATAACATTATTCATACATCAGCTCTCTGAAAGACCATCCTCCTGACTTTAGTTTCCACAGTATAATTGTACCTAGATTTGTTGACTTTAGTTTCCACAGTATAATTGTACCTAAATTTGTTGACTTTAGTTTCCACAGCATAATTTTACCTAGATTTGTTGTATTTTAAACAATTTTAATGTGGAGACTAATGGTGATAATACTGAATGCTAATAATTTTAATTCCATACAATTTAGAAAATCATGTACATGAATTACACTCCCTGATTGCCTGCTCTTCCAACATTTATTTATATGGCATTACTTTACCTGGAATTGTTGGATTTCACCCAAACTGTGGCATTCATCTTTATTTTGGGACTTTGTACTATCCAAACATATCAGGCTGATGACATAATAATCCAGATGATGATGTAAAGCATGGCATTGCATATTTAACTTACATATAAACATATTTAAGTAATTAAAAGTAGTCACAAATTATAAGTCAGAAACTCAATTTTAAAAAATCATTGCATCAGCAATGACATTGTTAAGCCTATACTTAGTCGAACAGCAAATACATTATTTTTTAATTCACAAGGAAAACTTGTACTTTAAATGGCTCAAAGAAGTTGTGTTTGAAGCATTTTAAAAATAAAGTCATTAAAAAAATTATGGTCCTTGACTGCTATGATTTTAGCTTTGGTTTCCTGGTCTTTGATTGCCATGATTTTTGCTTTGGTTTCCTGGTCGTTAATTGCCATGATTTTAGCTTTGGTTTCCTGGACCTTGACTGCCATGATTTTAGTTTTTTTGGTTTCCTGATCCTAGATTGCTATGCTTTTACATTTACTTTCCTGATCATTGATTGCCATGCTTTTAGCATTGGTTTCTTGGTCCTTGATTGCAATGCTTTTAGCCTTGTTTTCCTGGTCCTCAATTGCCATGCGTTTAGCCTTGGTTTCCTAGTCCTTGATTGCCATGCTTTTACCTTTGGTTTCCTGGTCATTGATTGCCATGAATTTAGCTTTGGTTTCTTGGTCCTTGTTTTCCATAATTTTAGCTTTGGTTTCCTGGTCCTTGATTGCCATGATTTTAGCTTTGGCTTCCTGGTCCTTCATTGCCATAATTTTAGCTTTGGCTTCCTGGTCCTTCATTGCCATAATTTTAGCTTTGGCTTCCACAAAATAACTTTACTAAGTAATGTTGGATTTTAGCAAATTTACTACACACCATTATATTTATAAAGAGTTAATTCTTATCTGTAGATGTCATCAATGAGAAAGGTTATATCCCTTGAATATCTATTCACAAAACTGGTTTTCCAACATAAATCTTCCTCAATCTGTTTAAAGCATTGGCATGAAAATTGTGGTGAGCAGGTCTATTTGTGATACTTTTGTAGCTATAAATTCTAGTTTGTTTTCAGACAAATGTATAATAACCTTGCTTGCAAATCATTATTTAAACAATGTAGATTACTATATAGATGTACTTGGATATAATCTTCAAAAACGGAGTGTATTGCATTGTAAGGAAAACAGTGTAACTTTGATTGTCATTTGCAAGCCTGATATATGCTGAAAATTGTAATGTCATGAAGTTTCCTTGAGGTAAAGAACTTATCTAATACACATCAATTGATATAACATTCTCTTATTCAGCAAGTTCAATTTTTATCTTCAATTCATACTTTTATTTTGCAGAGAGGCCATTTTGACATCTTCACAGATTCCTGATTCGATCTACCTCATTTCCTTGGTAGATCTATTGGCTGTATGTGCAGAGGTATGTATTACACTGATTCCATGTCATTATATCTCTGGTTTCATGGACTGAAAAGAAAACATAAAACTGTTAGAATTTAAACACTGTTAGGTATCAATGTCAGCAGACTTGTTAAGCTTTTTGTTTTGCATTGAAGTACAGTGACAACTCCATAACCCCTTGGTCCAGATACACCTCTCCCTCAATAACTAATGGGGTCCACGAACATAGATGAAACTATAAGTGAAGGCGCGAGTTACCAAGTGACATCCAAAAATTGTAAAAATCTGCTTAGACTTAGAGAAAAACGTGCGTGTGTGTGTGTGTTTAGGGGACAGGGCTGTTTTAATGACTGAATCCTCATTTTACAATCACATCGATAATAATTGTTAATAATTGACTTTTTCTAATGAAGTTGTTCATTTCTCTGTATAAATAACATTTATATTTAAAATGTCTAAGATGTGAAAGATCATTCCAACTGGTTTCAACAACCATCACATGTACGCGAAAACATCTGTGTATTATGTCACTGCTTTTTGTTTTGTTGATTAGTCTGCTTCCCAGAGTGGTATTTAACAGTATACTACCAAGTCGGGAGTTAAAGTAGCAGGGAACTAGAAAACTAGCAACATTTATTTTGCAAGACAATTGTCTACGTTGAAACTCAATTTTTGTACTGTTCAATTAGTACAGTATTGATGTTGTGATTTCATTGGAAGTAATAGCGAAACTTCTTATCATCCATGAGGATATCTCTAAATGCCAGTTCAGGAATTCCCTGAAACTTGTGTGCCCACAATGGTCCATATCTGTGAAACTAAGCTCTTTATTTTACAAAGTATTTGTTTCGCTTGGTTGCCATGCTATCTTTGATCACAGTTACCAATGAGTCAGTTAATTTAAGGTAGTTTATGTTACATACACCATAACATTTATCAAAGTGTTTAGTTGATTAACTGAAGTGAGTTCACCGACATACAACCGCTAGATTTTAAGTATGTAGGATTTGCATGCCTTTTAACTTTTCTTTTATTCCACCTCCTTTACTTGATTCAAAAGACATAATGTGATAACACAAATGAGGCCAGCTTTTAATTTAGTGCAACAATGCAACCAATACTTCCGCAAGTGAGTTATTAAACCACGGTTAGCACTTAATTAGGTTCTCAGAGAAACACTTGCGGACATTGCTGTTACAGTAGATTGACACATTTTATGTTTAAATACATATTGCATTTATGATGATTACACTTAAGAGGAACTACAAGATTGAATTAAAACACAAATTTCACATAACAAAATTATTGCATTGCATTTAAATATTTATGTACTGCCTACACTAGGCATAAGTGATATTCTTCATTGATCAATTTCCTTGAATATTTTTAATTAAGGTGTACTAAGAATGTCATTTGGAAAGAAAATGTAATCAATTATATGATTTCTTATTACAAGTTGATAATTTCAAAATGTTGATTAAAATTTCCAGGTCCTATCTACCATTTCTGACCATAAAATGGGCTATATGTGAACGTTTCAGTTACCAGTTTTGGTCATGATTTTCTTTAAGTTCAAGAAATAGGGATCAATTTATGCGGGTATTTTCTGGTTCAAAAAATGGGATCCATGCCTGACCCCCTGTTATAAGTGGGTTCATGAGTTATCAGGGTGCGTGTTATCGTGGAAGTGGTGTAAATAAGTTAAGGTGAAAACATACAAGAAAGTTAGATGACAGTTTGTGGCAGGTTTTGCAACCTCAACTTATAGGGAAACAAAACTTTACTTTTTGAAAAAAACATTAAAGAAGTTGACAGGATTAATTACTTATCTAAACAAACACATATATGAGATATTTACATCCATTAAATGAGATTTTAACTTCAGCAACTGATTTCTAACAAAGTGCCCTAACAGGAGCATTCTTTTCAGATTAAACTGTGTAGTGGATTGATTCATTTTAAAATCAAGCACATGTTTCTGGCAATATTAAAAAAATATTCCAATATGCATATTTAGTACTCTCCTAGCTTTCAATACATTATTATTTACAGTTTCAATACATCGTTATTTACTGTTCTACAAAGAAAGGTTGCTATAGGTGTATTTCAAGCATGAGGACTACATTACTTGCTTTTCCATTTATAAAAGGCTGATACCTCAAAATATCACTGCAAACAATTTTTAAAAGACTGAATGTTAGGATTTGATATAACCTTGCAAAAACCTCTCCCTCTAAATATAATACAATTGAATGACATGTTAAAGTGAAAGGGTAATATTATAATATTACCATAGTAACAAAACTAATTCATTTCACTTTTTGACTGTAATTATGATTGTCATGTATTTAGTTAAGTCAAACTGAACCATTTCCAGCAATAAATATTTGGATTGCCTTCTGCCCCAAATAACTCTGTAATGGGAGTGAATTCACAAGTTTGTTGTCTCTCATTGGCTAAAACCACCCTTTGTCATATCCAAATGATTTATTAAACCACATGTTTTACATTTCAGGGAGAGAACAAATTTACTGAGTCAGTCTGCCAGACAGTCTTCAAAATTTCAGAACTATTAAAGATCCTGAACAATCCAAACATCAGTGACAACTGGAAGCGACCCTTCTTGCGCTTCTTCCTCTGGGTCTACCTAAATACAACTAGTGAGAGGAATGAGAGTTGGGCATTTGATATTCCACATAACAAGTATGTGTTCACTATTGTTCTGTGTTTACTGTAATCTTAACAAATGTCAGACATTTTTACTTTTAGGTGTCCTGTGATTTTAATTTTGATTTAAGCTCCACATAGATATGATATTTATTCTTCAATTTATTTGGATACTGCATGTTTGTGTAATAATAATAATAATCATAATAATTTCTACAGAGATGTGCATCATCTAATTGAGATGTAGACGCAGTTATCACTAGGCATTCCTAAATATCACCTCAAAATGAGATTTCAAAATCTATATTTTGATCATTCATTTCAACAGTTATTTATATATAGAACATTCCATAGGCTTTAAACCTCTAGACAGACGTTATATGTTATATCTCTTTAATATGGTATTGTTTTAGTTTTGAAACTTAATTGATTTTCTCAGATTTATAGAGTTCTTTATCTCTTATTCAAAGAATAGAATATTTTACTGTCTATATGACTGACAAAAATATAATTGTTCTCACATGACATAATGACACTACAAAATATAATGACACAATATGATACATAATGATAACTATGATACATACTGACTCAGTAATATATGATAACACTGACATATAATGACACACAACAATGCATAATAACTTACTATAATACATAATGTCATTATGATACATGACACAATAATACATAATGACACACTATGATACATAATGGCACAATAACATATAATGACACAGTACATAATAACATTATGATACATAAGAAAATGTAAAGTTGCAATCTTCGCAAATATTTTGAGAAATATAGTAAAACTTTAGAATGTATGTGTATGCCTGTCTGTATATCTATTGACTCTAAAATTAAGGTAATGTTAAAATTTTTCTTCAGATTAAGATCATAGTTAAAAGGTCTTTACTTTGTAGGTCAATGAAATGCAGTCTTTACTTTGTAGGTCAATGAAATGCAGTCTTTACTTTGTAATTCAATTAAACACAGTCTTTACTTTGTAGGTCAATTAAAGGCAGTCTTTACTTTGTAGGTCAATTAAAGGCAGTCTTTACTTTGTAGGTCAATTAAAGGCAGTCTTTACTTTGTAGATCAATTAAAGACAGTCTTTACTTTGTAGGTTAATGAAATGCAGTCTTTACTTTGTAGGTCAATAAAATGCAGTCTTTACTTTGTAGATCAATTAAAGGCAGTCTTTACTTTGTAGGTCAATTAAAGGCAGTCTTTACTTTGTAATTCAATTAAACACAGTCTTTACTTTGTAGGTCAATGAAATGCAGTCTTTACTTTGTAGGTCAATTAAAGGCAGTCTTTACTTTGTAGGTCAATGAAATGCAGTCTTTACTTTGTAGATCAATTAAAGGCAGTCTTTCCTTTGTAGGTCAATGAAATGCAGTCTTTACTTTGTAGATCAATTAAAGGCAGTCTTTACTTTGTAGGTCAATAAAATGCAGTCTTTACTTTGTAGATCAATAAAATGCAGTCTTTACTTTGTAGATCAATTAAAGGCAGTCTTTACTTTGTTTGTTAATAAAATGCAGTCTTTATTTTGTAGATCAATGAAATGCAGTTTTTACTTTGTAGATCAGTAAAATGCAGTCTTCTCTTTGTAGGTCAATGAAATGCAGTCTTTACTTTGTAGGTCAATTAAAGGCAGTCTTTACTTTGTAGGTCAATTAAAGGCAGCCTTTACTTTGTAGATCAATTAAAGGCAGTCTTTACTTTGTAGGTCAATGAAATGCAGTCTTTACTTTGTAGATCAATTAAAGGCAGTCTTTACTTTGTAGGTTAATAAAATGCAGTCTTTACTTTGTAGGTCAATGAAATGCAGTCTTTACTTTGTAGGTCAATAAAATGTAGTCTTTACTTTGTAGATCAATTAAAGGCAGTCCTTACTTTGTAATTCAATTAAACACAGTCTTTACTTTGTAGGTCAATGAAATGCAGTCTTTACTTTGTAGGTCAATTAAAGGCAGTCTTTACTTTGTAGGTCAATTAAAGGCAGTCTTTACTTTGTAGATCAATTAAACACAGTCTTTACTTTGTAGGTCAATGAAATGCAGTCTTTACTTTGTAGGTCAATGAAATGCAGTCTTTACTTTGTAGATCAATTAAAGGCAGTCGTTACTTTGTAGGTCAATGAAATGCAGTCTTTTCTTTGTAGGTCAATGAAATGCAGTCTTTACTTTGTAGATCAATTAAAGGCAGTCTTTACTTTGTAGGTCAATGAAATGCAGTCTTTACTTTGTAGATCAATTAAAGGCAGTCTTTACTTTGTAGGTCAATGAAATGCAGTCTTTACTTTGTAGGTCAATGAAATGCAGTCTTTACTTTGTAGATCAATTAAAAACAGTCTTTACTTTGTAGATCAATAAAATGCAGTCTTTACTTTGTAGATCAATTAAATGCAGTCTTTACTTTGTAGATCAATTAAAGGCAGTCTTTACTTTGTAGATCAATTAAAGGCAGTCTTTCCTTTGTAGGTCAATAAAATACAGGCTCATACCTGTCAGCTTGTACGGGTTACCCGTAATTTGTACGTTTTTTTTTTATTTGTCAGTGTACGGCCGTACAACCATTCTGTATGATTTTATTCTTATAAAATTTCATGTTATTTTTCTTATTTTTATTTTTACATTTTTTTTTTT
>JAECUM010017702.1:0-91773 GCA_016617855.1 Megalonaias nervosa
CTCGAACAAACATGCTTCTACGCTAATTTAAGAATTGTTCATTGAGTATCAAAATTAGATTATTCAAATCTTATTGCTGCACTATGTATTGTGCTCCACTGTGGACAAACTTTAGTGAATGTATGAAAAGAAAACTAGTAATTGGTTATCATAATAGTCTTTGTTTTCTATTAGGTCTTCCTAGATGGAACAGTGCCTCCAACATGTTTGTAAATTATAATGTATTCAGTTTTGATGAAGTAATGAGAAAGTATGTATTCTCAATGATAACAAGAATATCTAATAGTGAGAACTGTATATTGAAATCACTTTGAAACTATGAGATTCATTTAAATTCTCATATTATTAGTAGATGGAACAAATTACTCTTTAAATGTGCCACTTAATTTCATTCTTAACAATGCAGGGCGCAGTTAATTGTTGTAGATGTATCTGTATACTTGTACGTATGATATATATGTTCTTTTATGTTTACAATGTTTTACTTTATATCCGTATTTTAATGTAGATGTATGGACTATGTAGTCTGAAATAAAGATTTCTTATCTTCTTATCTTATTAGGGTGCGACATAACTTTACTAGTGTGCGAGCTAGCAGGTGCGAGATTGCAAGGTGCGAGATGACTGTGATTCTGTACGTTCTGGGGCATGGAGTTTTGACGGATCCAGTGGATCCATCTTTTACTACCGTATCGCCGTCCAAAGCCAAATTTGTTCAACCAGTTGAGCTAGCCGTCTCAATCAGGGTATCATCCTGAAAAATCCTGCCGTCTCGCAAGGTCTGCTGCTTCATCTTTAAAAGAATCCAGGTGACCTAACCCAACTAATGGGAAATAACCGAATTCTTTTAAGAACACACCTGACCCCACCAGCCAATGTGAATTTACCACAAAGTTATCAACAAGTTTTATTATCAATGCTCGTCAACACCAAAATCAACAACTATTTACGCGATATACACTCTTAATATCTTAAAATAGAATTTTACACCTATGTACAGAAATTAAGAATCTAATATCTTGACAAGAGATTATCATTACATTTTATAGTCATAAACAAAAATTACATATAATATAGACATAATCATGTATTAAGAGTTACACATAAATATAGATATATATAAAACTTTCCTTCATGAAGAAAAGGAAGATTTGTGCAATAGATATTTCTTTTTCCATATTATTCAACATCTGCAGTATTCAGAAATTTCATCTTTTAGTTTCCGGCCAGTAAAAATGATGTAAGATCTTATGATAAGTCTTATTGTCTCATAATTGACCAACCAATGGAGTTTCATGTGATAAACTAAGAATTTTCTGTCAATACGACTTAGGAACAACAATTTGATAGCCTACTGGCCACACGTCACCAACAGGTACCTCAGGTGGTCTCCATTTTCTCAAAAGGACCCCATTTTTCACAAAATTGGTTGGTACCTCTGCTGCTTCAGTTTCGATAATAGCCCTCTGAAACAAACAGGAGATCGCATGATCTTTTTCCTGTTTGACGACAAGTGATTGTCGTTTGTCACCATGATTAGAAATGAATTAGTGTTAAAAAGAGAATCACTGTGATGAATACCTTTTGGTTGATCAATACTTGGAGCAAAAGAGACCTCAACAAAAGCCTGAACAATGTTATGAGCATTTGCCTACCCCCTGCCCTTTACAGCCTAAGTACCAAAAAGAATACAGAAAATAAGGGATCAGAATTGCAAGATAATTTTGATAACCCCTCTCTGATGGGACATCTGGATTAATGAACTACTCGATCAAGTGATAGACATACCCAGGAACATTAAGGCCACACCAAATCTCTTCAAACAACCACGGTCACAGGTGTTAATCCTTGCCCGGACCATCTTCTCCTTCATGACTCTTGTCAGAGAGCCTTGCATGAAAAATAATTTAGACCTTCGACTGTGAAGAGAATCTCAAGAGCAAGTAGGACCTCCACTCTGAATGGTTACGAGCGAAAGGGACATGTTTTCAGGGAATAGTGATGAATGAATCAATAACGCAGTAGCTTTGAATGCCTCAATCACTCAACTCCTACTTTCTTCTCTGGCTCAACAAGGAGAAAATGTGGGCACCAGTTTGAAAAGGCTCCATGATATCGGACAAATTCAGGCATCATGGCAGAAGAAATATGGATTATAATAAAGACCTATTTGACCTACTAGCCAATTTGGATTTGAATAGGCAAAAATCCCTCACCATTTCCAAACGGGAATCTGTCCTGGATCTTATCATGGTTCAGAAAAAATGCAAGCCATTTGTCCGGACCTCACTGAAGCTGTAACTAACTGGTTTCTGGACAGCTTTAGCTTCAGCATGCATGGTGAGTGACTTACGTACCTTTTCAGTCAACCTGAACTATCTTCAGTTAAGGTTAGATGGTTCTGTGATACTTGTGTCACAACCAGGCTTAGTACCCAAGAACCAGTTACCATCAGTGGTCAGTCAGGGAGTCATCATATGCTCCTTCTTGTCTGTAGATAATTTAAGAGCAGCAACATTGCAAGATCCTGTCTGTGCCCTCAAACACTACTTGAAATGCACAGAGATAAATTGTGGCATGCGCAAATAACTCTGTCTCCCCATGAAGATGAAAAAGAACATCACTTCCCATGCCCAATCGTTTTGGTTTATATCTATTATATGTTCTGCGTACCCTAATGTCTCATAAGATCAGAGTTGCCATGAAATTGGAGTGATCTCTGTGAGCCTTGCATTTAAATAAGTTTCAATCTGAAACAACATAGAAGTTGTTGGCAGGCATGCAGCATCAGTCTTCTTGAGTTTTTGTCTCGGGATTTAGCTTCAACTGAGACAAAACTTGAATCAGGTGGATTCCGTGACTGCAGCCCAGATGATCATCAGACTAAATTAAACTAACACTGCCTCTTAGCTTCACTGGATTCACCAGAGAATTTTGATCATAAGAAGATTTCAATAATCATTTTCTTAATCTGATGGAGTGGTCACAGTTCCCGTGACCATATGCTGTTTTGCTTTAAGTAAGAGAGCGGGTTATCATTCACATAGGGAATCCAATCTTTCTTTCCTAAAAGGATATCTGAGGTAAAGGTTGGATGATGAACATCCCCTCCTCCCATTACATATTTTCCTGATGTTAATGTGATCGGGAAACATATTTACAGCAAAAAGCTAATTTTTAAGTTATGTTTCTCCAAGAATACTTATCTCATCACATTACCGTACTTAAAAACCTTCCCAACCACCTCGCTATGTGAGCATCTTTATTGATATATCACAGTCACTCAGCTTAAAAACTATCAACAGCTAGTGATGGTAAGGGGAGGTAATGAGTAAGAGTTCTTGCCCTTTATCTATACAAATATTTGTCTTTTCAGTAGGGCTGCATTCTGGATGTAGCAGGCTCATATCCATTACTTTAATGTTATTGGGTAAGTATTCTTGGAGAAACTTAATTTACTGAAAATTTGCCTTCTTTCTTAAACATGTAGCTAATTTTAGTCCAAGACCGCTTTAAAAAAATAAATGTCACCTTTAAAAAAGAGCCAATGGTTTTCTCCTCCATTGTTGTCCCTTATTTTGCTAATTATCAATATGATGGCTAATGAGCTTCAATCATGCTTATTACTGAAAAAGATACATCATAAACTGAACACAATATGCATAATTAGCATTGATAAAACATATAAAACCTGATTTTCATTTTGTAACTTTGTGTTTCCATTAGGTTTGGTTTATTGCTTTTGAAACCTATTTTTATTTCATTTAAAATGTTTTGCTGTGATTATTTTTAGCACTGACTTACTACTGAAATCTTGCCAGAATTTTTATAATTCCATGTGATTATTCTTGTTGTAGGCAGATTCATATATGAACAGTTATACCATAATTCCATAGAGTGTTCTTACCACAGAACAGTTTTAATATTTAACCAAGTCTTTTCTTGTGTACACACATATGACATCTATGGTGGGGTTTGTATATATCATAACATGCTAAGAAAAACAAGTTTGATCCCAAAAAAAATCCATTAATATCTACCCTAATAAGATCATTTATCAAAGATATATTCATGCCTACAGTAATATGATCATTTACCAAAGGATATCCATTCATGTCTACCCTAACAAGATCATTTACCAAAGATATCCATTTATATGTCTACCTAATAATATCATTTACCCAAGGATATCCATTTGTGACTACCCTAATAAGATCATTTACCAAAGGATATCCACTCATGTCTTCCCTAACAAAATCATTTACCCAAGGATATCCATTCATGTATACTCTAATAAGATCATTTACCAAAGATATGCATTCATGTCTACCCTAATAAGATCATTTACCCAAGGATATCCATTTGTGTCTACCCTAATAAGATCATTTACTGAAAGATACTCATTTATGTCTACCCTAATAATATCAATTATCAAAGGATATCCATTCATATCTACCCTAACAAGATCATTTACTAAATGATATCCATTCATGTCTACCCTAATAAGATCATTTACCAAACGATATCCATTCGTGTCTACCCTAATAAGATCATTTACCAAATGATATCCATTCAAGTCTACCCTGATTATATTATTTACCAAAAGATATTCATTTTTGTCAACCCTAATAAGATCATTTACCAAAGATATCCATTCATGTCTACCCTAATAAGATCATTTACCCAAGGATATCCATTGTGTCTATCCTAATAAGATCATTTACTGAAAGATACTCAATTTATGTCTACCCTAATAATATCAATTACCAAAGGGTATCCATTCACATCTACCCTAATAAGTCATTTATCAAAGGATATCCATTCATGTCTACCCTAAAAAGATCATTTACCAAACAATATCCATTCATGTCTACCCTTACAAGATCATTCTCAACAGATATCTGTTGATGTCTACCCTAATAAGATCATTTACCAAATGATATTCATTCAAGTCTACCCTAATTATATTATTTACCAAAAGATATCCATTTATGTCAACCCTAGTAAGATTATTTATCAAAGGATATCCATTCATGTCTACATTAATGAGATCAATTACCAAAGGTTATATGATGTTATTCCAAACTTGAGATCTGTTGCATGTCAAAATTTCATCTTTCGAAAGTCAATTAAGGAACTGTTTAATAACATTTTTAATATTACAGTTCCCTAGTATGGAACAACATTCAACATAAGGTTCCAAATCTCTCTGTCATCAAAATCCAATGAAAATCTATTGATTGTAAATAACTCTGCTGCCTTTTGTTTTATTTGTTGAATTATTTTCTTACCTGAAAAAAAACAAACCATGACACAATATTTTGTATATGTGTCTATTGTGACAGTACATGTATGCGGGCTTGTACATATGTAAATTTATGTGAATTTCAGAAAGCTGAATACTTAAGGGAAAGCTTAATGGAGCTTGTTAGGCCATAAACATTAAACATAAAAGAAGGCCTCATGATAAATGAATTGACTGAACTGAGTTACCCAGTCTAAAAAAGCATTTTAACTATTATTTTTGATATGATACTTTACTGTGCCAAAAAAGAACAAAGTTAAAGAGCACCTTAACAATTTATAAATCCAACCTGGTTGGAAATTGGAATCTTTGTAAGTATAAAACACGAGTTACACAAATAAAACTGAAACAGTAGACCTGCTAAAATGTCCAACTGGACATTTTGTTTTCATTCCTGGTGTATACAAAATGAACCATTAAATTATTAAAAGATTTCACCGTTCTTTGAGTAAACATTTCATAAACTACTTTAGTATCACTTAACTGTAAACAGCATATTACTGCATAAGATGATTCACAAGAGCTGGTTATTAAAATGGAAGAAGACATGTTTGAATAGAACATTTTTTAATGTAAAATAAATACCAAGGTAATATACAAAATAGATAATTATTAAAGACAACAACTATAATATAGTGTACTCATCCTGCCAAAGCTCTTGGAAGTCAGTGAATCAAGTTTTGGATATTTCCCTAGATACTGTATATTCTGTAATGGATCACCTATAATAATATGACTAAATAGCTTACAATATTTTAACAAAATACATCCCATGATCCAATCTGTTGCTCACCACATAGTCACAAGTTTTGGTATTTTCTTCCCCTGAGAGTTTACAACAGCAATTTCTAGACCTACCCCTTGTCTAATATGTATGACCCGCTCTCTTACTCCAAAGTAATACACAGTGCATTGCACCAAAAATAATGTTCTTTACTTATATGGTTTCCACAAGTAAAATTTCAATACATATGCTAAAGCATAATGTTTCAGCTAGCTTTAGTGGAACAAAATTTACTGTGATTCAATCCATATCTCTCTACAAAACCCATTTGGTAAAGAAAATAAGCAAGTCTCAGCTACATCAAATGACTGTTGGTATTCACTGATTTGCACTTTAATAAGAGTCCACATGTATTGGAACTACTTTTCTTATGTCAAGTATTGATATACATTATGCTTATCATCTTGCACAGAGAATAACTTCGTTTATCCCATCCACTTGAAAGAATTGTAGATGTGAGGTTCTGTGCAGAATTCTGGAATGGCATCCTGACAGAATAGAGGACTGGTCTATTTCTCTGAGTAGTGATTGTTGAAATTGAGGCGCAGCAAGAGCTCCTGCAGATGAGGCTGGTAACCCTTCATGGCCAACTTGTTCACCACTGGAATAAATCCAAACATCCTGTTATACTGTGAATGTGTGGTCTGTTATACCTAAATGTGCAATCTATTATACTGTGAATTTGTGGTAATTATTGTTTGCACATATAAATTTGTATGAGACAAAGAATTATTTTGATATGAAAAGAGTATTCTCCCTGTTTCTACAAATTAATAATTTCTTCAACTACCCATAACTGAAACAAAATTTTCTTTTTTTGAAAAAGAAAAATGATTTCTGAAAGAGAATATAATTTGATATTTCTTGGATTATTGATAAAGAAAGCCATATGATAAGCCATTTAGATAAACTGTGTACATTATGAATAGGAATTTAAAGTTTGTCAAAAGTAGTTATCATATGGTTTTCAATCAATAATCCCAGTGAAATTAAATTCTGTTCCTTATCAGAAATCATACAAACGTCCCTAAACAAATAGATTACATGCTCAAACCCTGACACAGGATTCTAAGACTGAAGAGCTACATTAAGCAAGGACATCAGGATGTTATATTCCAAATAGGAGGTGAACTGTATAAAGATTAATGAAATATGACAACAGAAAAAAAACTACAAGTTGTCCTACTTATTGATCCCATCATGGATATGACCAAGGGATAGGAGTGGCACAGTGAAAAAGAGAAGTTTATGATCAAATTATATTTCACACAGGCAGTGAATCAGATATGGGGTTACAGACTTACAAGTGTTGAGGAAAAAAGATTTGTGTTTGCAAAATACTGCCAACCAAAAAGTCTTTGTTAACAACATTCAAACACATAAAAATTTGAAAAACTGCTATAGTGGCATAAAAATCTAATCAGGTCATCTATATTTGCATATATAGCTTATTTCATTTGTTAAACTCTACTGGTTTTTATTTATTCATGCTAACAAACGTTTTGTCCAAATTCTAAAATGTGTACAATTCTAAATAAAACCACTGTATAGGCTTGAAAATCTAAACATATGATCTAAATATGAATACAAATATGCTACTATCTTTCATACACCTACCTCAAGTAGTTTTGCTTTACCATTTGATTTAAATATGAACACAAATATGCTACTATCTTTCATACACCTACCTCAAGTAGTTTTGCTTAACCATACTTAACCATTTCAAAAAGTCAGAGTAAAACATTTTATAATGTGTAAAAAATTTAAAATTCTTATAATGAACTGAAATTCATTAACCATAGATGTACAGGGTCACAAAGGCTGACAGACCAATGGTAAATCAAGATATGTGCTGACACAAAGACTACAAGACCAATAGGAAATCAAGATGTGCAGGGATACAAAGACTGACTGACCAATGGGAAGTTAAGATGTGCAAAGACCGAGAGACCAATGGGAAATCAAGATGTGCAGAGACACAATGACTGAGAGACCAATGGGAAATCAAAATATGCAAGGAGACAAATGCTGACACAAAGAGGCACAAAGACTGACAGAACAATAGGAAATCAAGAAATGAAGATGCACAAAGACTAACAGATCATTGGGAAATCAAGATGCTTGATACTCTCATGTCACAAAAATATGCTCAAAAAACCAATAAATGTGATAGCTGCCAAACAGTTAATGGTGAATCTCATTACCACACAACAAAGTCTACATATAACATTAAATACAAGCTAATATATATTCTCTAGCATAAAACTGGAACACATTAATTACATGTAACCTAATAAGTTGCTTCAAATTGAAATTTCAGGATTGTCTTCAAGATAATTCCTGCACATAGTTACACATTTTGTCTTAATACATTCAAGTGTTTCCAGCACAGCTTTTGTTTTGACAATTTTGTCCAGTGTTCATGCTCAAAAAATTTATGACCCATGGCTAGACTGTAGTACAATACAAGGGACTTTAAGTTTGATGAAATACAGTGCAGTCTCTCTTGACCAGCAATCTGAGGAAAGAAATTAAATTTGATTTAAGGTTTAACAGTGGAAAATTAAGCTTGAAAGGCAAAACTGTCACAGGAACTTAGGCGACATTTACAAATTCAGAAGTATGTACAAACCTTTGAAAAGAAATATAGAGTAATTCTTGAAAGCTTTGTATGTGGTTGCCATGCTGGTGAAGTTCCCATGGATGATCTGGCCTGTCTTGGCATCTGTCCGCCACTCAGAGTTGAAGAGCTGACTGCGGAACTTCAGGATCAGACCAAAACTCTGCTGGATGTTAGTCATCAGTGGGGCAGCCTTTTTGCTCAGCAGACATCTGCAGTATAAATATCAGCCATCCATGTCAGTCAAAATCAAGTTCACAGTATTACTCCAAACTGTTTTAGTTCTAGAGAACTATTTCACAACAACTGATAGTTCCAAATATCTAAATCAGTTAAATTTTACACAGTAATTACTGACAGAGAGTAGTTGAATTCAGGAATTTCTGATGTACTTAGAGTGAATGGTGTATATCTCCAGGCATAATAAGCATGATATTAACAATTTTTAGCAATTTAACTGTTGAAGGATTTACTAATCTGTATGTTTAAATTTTTTATATAATAAAGCACAAGGTAGCTATACACACTGATAGCAGCAACACTATGTGCCTCCTCCATAGACATGGTGGGAAGATACAAACATGCTGAAAGTCCAGATATTTTGGGACATTTCAAACAAGAAAATAATTTTGTATGCTAAAAAGATACAGCCTGATCTGGTGAGTAACAGCAACCTGTTACCTGAAGAAAACTTAGTCCAGATAAGGATAGCTGTTAACTGCAGTGTATCTACAGTACATAAAGACAGCCTGGTACAGGTGGAGACTAAAGAAGTTTATGGTTAATCTGTAAATTGTATACTAAAAAAAGAAAGCCATATTCAGTCGGTAACAGTGATCTGTTATGATGTATACCATGTACCTGGAGACAGTCTGGTCCAGATAAAGACAACTGCTGGTTACAATGATGGTTTGTGTCTGAAGAGAGCATGGAGTGACAGACAACTATTACAAACTATCTTGTGTCCCTGAATAAAAATCTAGTCCAGAACATGGCCAAGAGTTCTAATATGAAGACGTTTTGTTCAGTGAGTAGCAGTAAGCTGTCAGTTTAAGTATACTGTGTATGAAAGATATGCGTATAGTGTACCTGAAAACAGCCTGGTCCAGATAGTTGCAGTGTGCTGTTATCAAATCATCCAGACTGTGAACCTCTTGACCCAAAGCATCTTGAAACTCCTTCCAAGTCACATGGACAATCTGGTTGGCAATGTAACCCTGTAGACATTTCACGAAGTGTTGCATCTCTTGCCTGAAGGACACATTCAAACTTATAATCAGTCTATCTATTATAGGTTTAGTAAAACTACTGGCCTGAAGTACATGTAGTTCTATATCACATTTCCAAATAGTGTCTTCTGAAAGGTGCTGTGATGTGATGCTTTCCATAAATTCTGGGGCCCTGACATTAGGGATGGGTAAGGAATTGAAACTCATTATGATACATTGCAATAATCACTGAAATATTGCATTAATATTTTCATAAGCTCCATGTTTGCATTTTTCCACATCCGTTACCTTTAGCTAGGTTGACTGCACACAACAGGTATTAAACTGGTCATTAACAAACTGTGACCCAAATTAGTCACATGTAAAGTTGACAACTTGATGTAGGAACCAGAGGTCTCACAATAAAAAAATGGATCATCTGTGAGTTAAATTGAATCTGCCAAATGTTTTTGAAATAAAACTCATTATATACTTGATTCTAAAGATCAACATGGTCCAATCAGTTGATAATTTTCACTTGCCAATTCTAAACTTTGAGATGCAAGTTGGAGCACAGATGAAGATTAACCATTATAGAATTTTACATTACCTTTAGTCAGATTCACCTATGTCAATCAGCGTGTCAGGTATGAAAACATTGCTAATACTGTTTTAAATTTATGAAAATAACAGATTCTTTTAAGAACATTTTTGCAAGTTTTTTTCTTCTAATAATAGGTAATAAAACTATAATAATTTAAAATTTCAATATGTATATCACCATTTTCATACCACAATATTCTGAAATCATGTTATGTATATTTATATTTTTTTAATTCTTGGTGAATGATTGCGTCTATAGTATAAGCAATTTTTATTCAAGATTCTAAATTGTAATGATCATCTAGAGTCAAGATATTAGATAGTGTTATGCATATGTAATTTAATTACATGTGTGTTAGTTTTAAATTTCTTTTTTATTTTAATTTTTATTTCATTACGTTATTGGTATGATAACATTATTCACTGGATCTGACCTTTTTTCGGAAAATTTAGTTTAGTTCTAGTAAATAAGTGTTGCTACATTGTATTTTTAGCTGGCCTTGGTTCAAAATTTGGTAAACAATGAGTGAAAATCATTGGCCATAATCAAGGTCATACTTCAACTATGTGTTAGTCTGAATAAACAAAGTTTTATTTTTAAATTCATTTCCAGTGTGGGAATCAATGATTCTTAGCTAAGGCTATACTGGTCTATGTGCTAATTGACTTGTAGTAAGTGACCACATGACCCATCACGCGGGTCTGAAATTGCGTTCTTAGTTGGGTTCATACTGAGATTTCAGTGTTTCTGAGTCAGTTGTAAATAATACCTAGAAGCTGAAAGGTATTCCTGTTGTTGCCATTTGAATTGAATTTTTTTATTTAAAATAATTTATTCACCCTGGAAAATACTCTTCTTCATATAAATTCTTGGTCAAAGACATTTACTAAAAATTATTCAGAATTCAAAAGCCAGAATTATATTCTTGGTGACTCAACAAGGAACTGTTGACACAGCAGCCCAAAACAGGTTATAGAGGATGTCATCGCCTTCCATTTTGGAACTTCATCGAGATTCGAACTTGGATTCAATTAGAACTGTTCAGTTATAGGACTTATATTTTTGAATTCTAGTATTAATTTTTGGATTAGATTCACAAACCGTTAAGTCCCATGGGGTATATTGTGACATCTAGTCATAATAGATTCTTGAAGGTGCATATAAGAAGAGAACTGAGAAATCAGATTCATTCCTATTTTGGACTTGGTTCCTTTTTTGGATTCTTGTTTCATATATTGAAATCAGTCTGTTGAATGATATGTTTAATGTCATCTTTAGAGAATTTGAAAGGAAACATCTGTTGGGATTGTTCACTGGAATTACAAAGTGCTCATTGGACCAGAACATTATTCTGGGACTATCGTGAATTATTCAAAGGAGTTCTGGACAATGCAATTGTGAAATATACATTAGAGGATCTGAAATTCATTTGGAGCATTCATTTTGAACTTGAATAGAACTTGTCAGAATTATTTTGGATTCATTTCATATTTACTGTATGTTCCTCTTACATTTTCATTTTATAATTTTGATCATTAAATTATTTGTTAAGTTTAACAAAAATTGTTGGTTCTGCTTCTTTCTGTTACTTAGTTTATGACCACAGAGTCATAACAATTATCATTTACCACTAAATTTACATGTGTCACCATAATGCCTGCCAGTAAATGAGTTTTATTCACTAATACCAGGTATACTGTTAACAATCACAATTAATTAGAGTACTACTTCATATCAGATTACTTTAATATTAACATTTACTGAGAGTGGAATGCAACCAGAAAGACGAGCTCTACAAATTGCCTTTGTCAATATCAACTTTATCAGTTATGTTGGACCAAGTATTTTAATGTTTCTTTTTAAGTTAAGGCTTTATATATAAAAGAGGTCACATCTATCTTTTTACTACTTTTATGTAAGCATCTGAATGTGCATGTTGAATGTGTATTTCTTCAAATGATGGACTCCTTAGTTATATGGAGTTTTTTTTACTCCCACTGCCAAAATGCCATTAAATGTTAAATGTCATTACCTGTATAACTGTAGCTGACGGAACTGGGCAGAGTTACCAACCTTGCCAACAACAGCTGAAACAGGTGAAAAAACAGACTACTCACTGTACTGCAAATAGAATCCAAGATCACAGAAATCTGCACAAATGTAAGATTCACTAAGTTTTTGAAGTGGTCTCCTTATTTAACTATATACACATACATTCAGAACATAAATAATACTCTTGCATGACAGATTCTAAAACTGATGTCTTATTTCCTCTTGATAGACCCAACTTCCAATCCTCACAAACTGAGATTGTGAGGGGTATACTGGAGTCTTTAGTCTGCTTGTTTGTCCATGCATCCATCATACCTTTTGTTTACTATGTATTTCATGAACCCTTTCAGAAATCTCCCACAAATTTGGCATGCTTATGTATTATGACTAGAAGTGGCCAATTTTTAGAATTTTGCCCATCTTTACTACATACTGTCTACAGGAAACCATAATACAGCAGCCAGGTGAAACATAATTTATTCTAAAAACGTGTATATATATATACAGTGTGACCCTGCTATAACACGGTAGTTGGGAGCCATAGAACCCGACCGTGTTATAGACCGAACTGTGTTATAAGCAACCAGGTCAGTTAGCTGAAGAAAATGATGCATGTACTCGAAAAAATTTGCGAGGGGGGTGGGGGTGTAGGTAATAAATGTGGGCGCAAAAATATGTGCTTCATTGGCACAGTTATCATCTTAAATTGATGCATATTAAATGAGAAATACACGTGTAGTGAAAACAGAGATGGCATATATAATATTTTACTTTATTCAGAGAACCACACAAAGGTACATATATGTGTATACTATTTATACATACATGTCTAATGTATAGCAATTAATAAAGTATCAACACCGTGTACTCACCCGTGAATCATGTCACATACATTGAAACCACAATACAAGTAATTCCATCGAAGATATGCACACAGATTTAAAATATTCAACAATTTTGTCACAGGTTATATAGGTGTGAATTCAGTAGAAAAAAATAGCACAATCACGTAACGAATGATGAAGCACATTTACTTTTCAGTACGTCCCAAGTCGGTAAAAGTTTGCGTTTTATGCGCCCTCGGTAGAGTTCGTAAGCATAAACTTTTTCCTGTAAAAAGGAAACTTTTACGGCACAGTAAAAGTGTTCCAGTCATGTTGGAAGATGAAATAATTCATCCGATTCCATTTCTTTTATTTAAGTTCGGTACTGACTTCCTTTGAAGAAAGGTTCTTTGTTTTTATTGAAGATTGTAGTCGGCTTTCTTTGATGAAGGGTGCATGCGTTATTGAAGTCACTGCTAAAGGACAGCTTTGGAGAACCAAACAAATGTCCGTTTCTTATTGTGGCGGCAACATCAAAAAATTGTACTGCATGATTGAGACTGATTTTTTTTCCCATTTGCTTAGTACGTTTTCATAACAATCGGTGCTTCAAAGGTAATGTTTTCTTTGAAATTTCAGCTACTACTTTATCTGGGTAATTTTTTTTAAAAAATGAATTGGCCGTCGTATGGTCAATTGTAGTTACTGTTCCTCTCTGCCTATTGAATAGACAAATGAGAGCTTGTTTTTTTTCCTTTTGGTTTTTTTTTTACATTTGTGGTAGTGGAGTGATGCTGCCTTCCACGCATGCGTCAGAAATTTAAAGAAAGGGTCAATCGACGATAGAGACCGAGGTGTTCTGGTCTGATGACAGGGATTACTACAGAAAATGTAAATGTTCTGAAGGATTTAATTCTGAGTGAAAAGAAGAGGAATTTTTCTTACCATCCACATACAAATGTCAGTCTACGTAAATATATTAATTACTAGCGAGCAGCCGAAAATTCGACGAAAGATAGATTATGAGATAATGCCTTGTCCGGTTGATCTCCACTACCAGAAATGTAAATTTGAAAAAAGTGGATATCTCAAAACATACAGTACTCATGCTAGATGACAACATAAGCGGATTATGATATAACAATGCACTGTTAAGATGGTTTGTCAATATGGACAAAGAATTTATTTATGTAACAATATATAAATTTCAGTGTATTTTATATCAACTTTGCGGCTTCCTTTCATGGGACCTCTGAATTTCTCCACTCCAAACCAATGGTTGTATATACAAGTTTAAACAGCCAACAATGCCGCCAATAAAAAAAATCACCAGATGGCATATTTTGCCGCCAATAAGGAAAAAAAAAATCACAATTTGCGACACTGGCGAAGCCCTGCGCGATTACTGGATAAACTTTTTACACGTTATTTTTTGTACTTTTAAGAAGAAAACTTTTTTTCGTGTATGAGAAAAATGCATATAAAATTTCAGGAGCCACGATCGTCTTGTATTATTCATACGCGATCTCTTCCATAAAATGATAAACTTTTTGGGTTTTTTTGTACTTTTAAGAAAGAATTTTTTTTTTCGTGTACAAGAAAAATACATGTATATGAAATTTCGGGAGCCACACCACAACCGTGTTATATCTGAATTCGTGTTATAACGGAGCGTGCTATAGCGGGGTCACACTGTATATCAAATTGCTTTATATTTAAAAGCCATATATATATATATATATATATATATATATATATATATATATATATATATATATATAGATACATACATACATACATACATACACACACATCTGTGCCTAAAGCCTAAATCAAAGTTTGTGAATATTCCAGCTGCATCATAACTGAATAAATATAGACTGCAGTATCATTAATTGCCCTCAAAACTTCTTGAAGAGCAGTAAGCTTGATTCAAAATCCTTGTCTCTTCCTATGTGTACCTATTGCAAGATGAAAGGACACATTATTTCTGATTGCTTCAAATTGAAAAATAAGCATCAGAGTCAAGATAGACCTATCCCAAATGTTCTTATTTCTAAGAGGTCAAGGTCACGTATTGAAAGCAATACATTTGGTGGGTCTAATAAACCCCCGTCTGATTTTATTATGGAGAATTATGAACCATTCATGTCGAAGGGTTCTATATCACTCTTAGGTGATTTGGCCAATCCTATCCCTATTAAAATTTTAAGGGACCTGTGTCAGAGTCTTTTATTATCAGGTACTTTGCCTTTTTCTGAGAAGTCTTCTAATGAGAGTGTTCTTATTCAGGGAGTAGAGTGCGGCTTTGTTAATGTTCCTCTCCAATGTGTAATTTGTCATCAGACTTAGTTTCAGAACCTGTGACAGTCAGAATAGTGTCTTCTTTCCCCGTTGAGGGCATTCATTTATTACTAGGCAACGACCTAACTGGAGACAAGGTTGTGGTTAATCCACTTGTAACTGACAAGCCTTCTTTGGATCAGAAAGTCGATCCTATTGAAAAAGAATTCTCTGATTTATACCCAGCTTGTGCAGTTACTAGAGTTATGCCAAAGAAAGCTCTTGAGAATGACATTGATCAGAAAAGTATTCCTTTAGCTGACACATGTATTGGTCAGGCTTTTGATGAGGTCATTTTCACTCCTTGTTTGGATCAATCAAAAGGTATTGATCACAGTGATCCTCTTTTAACTACTCATTCTCTTTTTTCTAATCAGGGTGACAAACGACAATCACTTGTCATTGAACAGGAAAAACGATCCAGAAATCTCCTGTTTGTTTCAGAGGGCCATTAGTGAAACTGAAGCCACTGAAGTACCTGTCTATTATTTCATTAAAAATGGAATTCTTATGAGAAAATGGAGACCTCCCGAGGTACCTGCTGGTGATGAGTGGTCAGTGAACTATCAAATTGTAGTTCCAAAATCTTACAGACAGGAAATACTTAGTCTGGCCCATGAAACTCCTCTGGCTGGTCATTTAGGGATTAATAAGACTTATCACAAGACCTTGACTCACTTTTATTGGTCAAAAATCAAAAGTGATGTTTTTAAATACTGTAGATCTTGTCATACTTGTCAAATGGTAGGAAAACCCAATCAGTAGATATAAAGGCTCATCTGCAACCTATTCCTGCATCTGACGAACCATTTAGCAGAATAATGGTAGACTGTGTTGGTCCCTTACCTAAGACCAAGTCAGGCAACCAATACTTATTGACCATTATGTGTGCATCAACAAGATTCCCAGAGGCAATTCCTTTGCGGAATATAAAAACTAAAACTATAGTAAAAGCTTTGATAAAGTTTATTACTCATTTTGGCCTTCCTAAATCTGTACAATCGAATCAAGGGTCAAATTTTATGTCTGGAATTTTCCAGCTAGTTATGCCTGAATTTGGCACTCATAAATTCAAGTCAAAAGTGAAGTTACGGTTTCACAGAACTTTAATGGGGAGAACTTTTGAGTCATGTAATAGAGTTCTTTCTCTCTTGCTCAGTCTTCAAAATTTTCTTCAAATTAGGTATTACGGCCCTTATAAAGTTAAGAAGAAAATGAATGAGTTAAATTATAATAATAATACTCTGATCTAAATAAATTAATGAAGTACCAGTACACTGAGAGAGATAGCCAGGTAAATCATGCAATTAATTTAGTTGTACCTGTCCCACTCACTGAGGATTTAAGTGAAGGAATTCAATCGGACTCTACTGATTTTGGAGCAACAAATCTTCGGAATTCAGAAATGATGAATAATCTGGACCAGAAACTTTCACATTTGCAACAACAAGAAAGGAATGAACTTAAACAGTTATTATTTGAATATGAGCACTTATTTCCAGATGCTCCTACGAGGAAAAACAAAATTTTTGATGATGCTGAAATTGTGAATTTCAAACCTGTGAAACAACACCCATACAGGATGAAGCCTCTCAAACAGGAATACTCAAAAATGGAAATTCAGTATTTGCTGGAGAATTATTTCATAGAGCCCAGTAAAAGTGATTGGAGTTCACCATGTATACTTGTTCCGAAACCAGATAAAACTTTCCGTATGTTCACTGATTATAGGAAGGTTAACAGTGTGACTAAAACAGATTCATTTCCATTACCAAAAATCAATGACTGCATTGATAAAATTGGAAATGCCAAGTATGTCACCAAATTTGACCTTCTGAAAGGATTTTGGTAAATTCCACTAACAGAAAGGGCAAAGAAAATTTCGGCATTCATGACTCCAGATGGACTTTATCAATATAAAGTGATGCTGTTTGGGATGAAGGGTTCACCAAGTTCCTTTCAACGTTTGATAAATATGATTACCTCTGGTCTAGACAATTGCAATGCTTACATCAATGATTTCATCATCTACAACGACACCTGGAAAGAACATCAAGCAACAATTCGGAAATTCTTTGACAGACTCACTGATGCAAGTTTGACAATCAATTTACCAAAAGTGAGTTCTGCCGTGCTTGTGTAACATTTCTAGGACATATTGTGGGACATGGACAAGTTAAACCTATAGATGCTAAGGTCAAGGTTATCTCTGAATTCCCTGTGCCTGTCAGTAAAAAGCAACTGATGTGATTTTTGGGTATGGCTGGATACTATCGAAAATTTTGTTCCAATTTTTCTAATATTGCTGAACCCCTGACAAATTTATTGAGCAAGAAAAACAAGTTTCTTTGGACTGAAAAATGTCAGGAGGCTTTTGACAAGTTAAAGGCCATACTTAAAAGTGCACCATTTCTTACAGCTCCAAAATTTCAGCGAATCTTTTAAACTATCTGTTGATGCAAGTGATGTTGGGGTTGGAGCAGTATTGATTCAAGAAGATAGAAATGGTGTTGATCATCCAGTGTGCTCTTTTTCTAAGAAATTAAATAAGCACCAAAGAAATTACTCAACAATCAAGAAGGAATGTTTGGCTTTAATATTGGCATTACAACATTATGAAGTTTACATTAGTTCAGCTCCTTCTCCAATTGCTGTGTTTCGTGATCACAACCTCCTTACTTTCATCGATAAGATAAAAACAAAAATCAGAGATTATTAAGGTGGAGTTTGTTGTTACTGGAATATAATATTGCCATCAGGCACATAAGAGAAAAGACAATTTAATTACAGATGCACTTTTCCGTGTATAGAAATATTATTTCATGTACACTTTGTATAATTCGTAAGAGTTCTTCTTATGTAATTTTTTTTACCTTGTGTATAATTTACATACGGTAAAAAGAAAGCTTTATTATATAAATCTTTCTTTTTCTTCATGGGGGGAAGTGTTACGTAAATGTAATTTAATTACTTGTGTGTTAGTTTTAAATTTCTTTTTTATTTTATTTCATTACATGTTATTGTAATGATAACTTTATTCACTGGATTTGACATTTTTCCAGAAAATTCAGTTCAGTTCTGTTAAACCTGATAAATGCTCAGTTCATAGAAACGTTGTATCTTTGGTGACCTAGATTTCAGGGTCAGTTTCAGCTCTGTTGTAAACAACTTTTTTAAAAAAATTTTTATTATTGAATCTTAGAGTAAGATTCGCTCAGTACAATCGAATCCGTACATGGCCTACATGATAATTGACATATGATGTTACTATGTTTCTTGAAAGGAAATGATCATGTGACCCTATCACATGGTTCATTTTGCATTTCAGTTGGAGTTAAAGTGATGTATCATAGTGTTTTTCTAGTCAGTCGTAATTCATACTTTCGGGCTCAAAGGTATTATTTTTGTTGTTGCCATTTGAATTGAGTTTTTATTTAAAACAATTTATTTTCCCTGGAGACTTTATCTAGTGCTCATCAGAATTCTTGAACAAAGACATTTACTGAAAATTAATCGGAATTCTAAAGCTGGAATATTATTCTTGGTGATTCAACAAGGAACTGTTGACACAACAACACAAAACAGGTTATAGAAGACGTCATCGCCTTCCATCTTGGAACTTCATCGGGATTCGAACTTTGATTCATTTAGAACTTTTTAGTGATAGGACTTATATTTTTAATTATTGGATTAATTTTTGGATTTGATTCATAAACCGTAAGTCCTTTTTTCATATTTTTACCTTGTTTTTCTAGGGAAATAAATTATTTTGTTAAATTTACAAAGCTTTTTGGCTTCACTCTTTTCTTTGTTACTTTTGTATGAACCTAGACACGTAACAAGTGCTTAATATAAAGATCTAATACAGGTCACAGAATTCTTGATCTGGAAAGACATATTACAACCATTTCAAGGTGCCTATTGGCAAGTAATATAAATCACTGGACATTTTAACTTAAATTGAAAATTAAAGATAATGTAAAAATGACACTTTAGCAGTTGACCAAAGTCTGTGTATTCTGACAAAACCCTTCAAAACTGGCATGTATATTTTATTTTATGAAGTCGTCGTCGTAGGGTTTAATGCCATTTTTCAGCACAAGATAGGCTGTACATGGCGGCCAGTATAAATGATAGAGGAAGAACCTGGGAAAACCCCGGAAAAAACCACTGACCCACGAGAAGCTACTGGCAAGCTTTCTCACATACTCACATTGGCCAAATCAGAGACTCAAACCCACACAGAGATGGTAGTGATCCAGTACAGTGAGTGCTTTAGACCACTCGGCGACTCGAGACCCCATATTTCATGAAGTACAAAATGTGATAATGAATTGTATCTATGATATCAATCATAATTATGTTTATGTCATTCATTTAATCCACACTAGTTACAAAAACCCATCAATTCTCATGTCTGCATCATGTTCATAACATTAAAGAGAGTTCATATACTTTGGCAATATGATTGGCATATATTGCAAAATCAAAGTAGATCAAAGCAAAAAAGTGCATGACTCTTTTTAGAGAATCACAAAGTGCCACAGTTTAGTGTTTTATCATGTTGTAGTTATCTGAGATCAGAAATTGTATATGTCAAACAGACAATTTACAAAATACCAAGAGCTGCATCCCCTTTCTGATTCTGGCTTTAGTTGCAAATTGTAATTATGCACTGTGGAGGGACTGCTATTACCTTTTACAATGCACATATTAGCTGTGTTATATGTTAGATTTGAAACTTGCATTTAGGAAATAAGTTATTTTTATTTTCTATGCAAGTGACCAGCATATGAACTCTTTATTGATACAGTAATAAATAATTTCATTTTAACGATTAAATGCTACTTGTGGTGTATTTGTCTAACCCAGAGACCACTTGATGACATGTGTATTTCCATTTCTCCCTTAATGATCAAAGAAAGACAACAGCAGGCTTTCATTAACTTTGAAGTTTGGTTACTCTATACCTTTGATGAAAGCATTTAAGTATATTATTTTTCTTTGCTGGAGATGGAAAGAATGTCACCATGTCCCGATGGTTTGGTGACCTGCAAACACTGCGAGGAATCATTAAGGCTATTAGAAGTGAAATGTCCATTTAAATTTAGAGACATGACACCAATGGAAGCAGCCAAAGACCTATCTTTTTGTTGTGAGGTGATTGGTGCTGAACTTAAGCTTAAACAAGGTCATGATTATTATTATCAAGTTCAAGGTCAGATGGGAGTTTGTGACCGAAAATGGTGTGATTTTATGATGGACCCTTAGGGGATATCATGTGGAAAGAATTTTCTTTGATGAAAGATTTTGGATCCTGATGCTTGAAAAACTGAATTCATTTTATTTAAAGGCAATTATACCAGAGCTCTTGTCTGAACGTATCAAGCGTGGCTTGTCCTTATATAATCAGTAATCAGTATGTATGATGCGCATTAGTCTGCTATTACATCAAATGACATAAAAGACTAGAATTCTTTTGCACCCTTATATATGTCCATCACTCAGCTGTATATGACAAATGAACTGTGACTATTTACAAGGTGCATTGACATGTAAACATTGAAACACTGTGTCCAAAAATATACCATGTTCAAGTCATTCTGAATACGAACTTTTGGTGTGTGTCAGTGTTTTCAAATATCGAGTTTTATCATACTGCTGTACATAGCTGAGGGGTTGGGGCTGGAATTGATGTCTTAGAGCAAGCACGTGTGGAATACAATTTGTAGGAAATACTGGGTTAAGTTCATGTGTTAGAGAGAGAGAGAGAGAGAGAGAGAGAGAAAATCTTAAGAAAATTGGTATCTGTGTGAAACAGCAAGCACATGTGCATTGACATGTAAAAATTGAAACACTGTGTCCAAAAATATACCATGTTCAAGTCATTATGAATACGAACTTTTGGTAAGTATAAGTGTATATAGGTATATAATGTTGCTGTGACACATATAGGACCACTGACCGTACACTTCCCTCTTATCAGTAGAATATTTGCATTCTTTAAAGGAAGATTATGCATGGGCCACTGTGGCTTATATATTCCAAGACTTTATTTGAAATATACATCATGCTAAATAGCATGCAAGATAAATATAATAAATTTTGAATATGTACATTTGGATTTTGATAAATATGGATGTTTAGATTTAATCATGATACATACATGTAGGTAAACAAAATCAAAATGATTACCATGGTGTTATTTTCACTCAAATATATAGAAAATTCGTCTGCAGGAAACTTGTGGAGAATTATAGTTTTGTTGTCAACAGATTTTCCCCGATAACTGGAACAGACACTGCAATAATGTCTTTCTTAGTCGATTTTGGCACGCTAGTTGATGCATCCATAATGGGAGTATTTCTTGCGAAAATAGGGATTGTAAATTCACGCACACGGTTTCTGATTTCAATGTACCAAAGAGCTCTTCAAGGGAGCCTATTGTCAGGGGCAGTAACAACCCTTATCGAACAGGCCTATAGGAAAATGCCATGTGCAATTCCATTACTTTAACACTAGCATTGCTAAGCAGAATTGTTGTTACTGCCCAAGAAAAGGCTTAGACACTGTAGGAGTATTGCCTAAGGAATATAATCAGAACTACTTTACCAAATTGTGGGTGATCTTCTGCAAGGTATTATGTGTATGACTGGTATGAAGTTCTTATCTGCAGAATTTTTTTATGAAACATGGGGATGAACAAGTGAAAATATAATATTGTACCAGTTTTACCCACAACACCCTGCAGATAATTTCCGATACTGGCTTGCAAAAATGGCAGATCTGTACAGGAATTTCAATGTATGTTATCTGCTATAAGGAATACTATCAACTAAAAATAGAATTACTTTGCCAGATGAAAATAACTGAGCACTTGTGCTGTCAAAGACTCTTGGTTATTTTTATAGAAAAAAATGTGTAAACCTGTCTGACTGTGAGGAAGCAGGCTTGTGGCATTCTACTGTATTTTTATAGGTTTAATATTTGGGCTAATGCTATCACAAAATGCACCGGGTGATTCAAAGTTAAACTATTTAAAATCATAAATGGAATGAATGGTGTAGACCTAGATTTGCTGAAGCAGTATATATCAAAAGATTTTCATATACTTTTTTAAAGTTGGATGTGAGAAACATATACACAAATATGGTAAATACTGATAAATTAGTGCTTACAGTCCCTCTTGAGACGGTACCAGACATCCTGCAGAGACCAGACAATACGTTTCAACTGCAGCATGAAGGAGAAGACCTGGCTGTATTTCATGAGACAGTTTTCTGTGATCACTATGTTCAGTGGCCATTCAACCTAATAAAAAACAAAAAAAATACAGTAGAAATTAACAATATGCACTGAGTCATATCAACAATACATAAATAATGGTGCAAAATGTTTCAGCTCTTAACATTACTGAACACAACCAGGTTACTTCATTCAGTGCCCTTAAATATTATGATGTGGAAAAAAATTAGTAAAAGCAAAATTATGAACCTTCATTGTTGTATTAACTAGAGCCTTGTATCACAGATTCATATAACCCAAAGAATCTGCCTTGAAGCTGCAATACCTTTCAATATTTCTTGTTAATTTGGCCCCTCCCCCACCACACCCATAGACCCACAATTCTATGGTCAACATGGGCATCTTCAAACAATTCAATCATAATGAGACTAATTAAAGTCTCTGTTTTATAAGTTGAGAAAGAGATCTAAAACATGCAAGTAGGAACCCACAATTGTATGCATAGATGGACTGATTCGCATATTTACATAAAGATGGACTAATTTACATCATATTTACACAATTGTATGCAAAGTTGGACATTATATTTACACAACGAAATATGCAAAGATGGACTGATTCACATTATATTACACAACTCAATGCAAAGACGGACTGATTCACATCATATTTACACAACTGTATGCGAAGATGGACTGATTCATATTCTATTTAAGCCTTCTTAAGTAGATGGTATGGCAAGAAGAGTTATTACAATCTTTGAACTTGACCTGAGATTCATCACTCAATGCTATTGTATAAGGCAACCTGAATACTGAGTAAACAAGGTATGAAACTAAATTTACCACTCATTTCTAAGCTTAAACTTTGACATGACTTAAACTCTGCAAACTTGAAACTAAATTTAACACCCAATTCTTAACTAACATGACTTTAAACTTTGCAACCTGGATGAGCTCTTGCATCTCTTAACTCTTTACCTTCTGCAAGTACTTACTTCCCTGCCTATGCCTGATAAGCAGCCTGCCTTCTAGCTGCTGTTTGTAGGCTGAACCCCAGAGCATCATAATGGCTGCCTGAGTGAGAGCTTCTTGAGTTAGTGCACACGCTATCTACATTCTCTATATCAATCATGTCCCATGCAAACTATGTAATTTAATGAAAACTAATATTTTAAACACTTACCAAAGTTTTGTGCCACTCATTTCCACCAACATGTACATATAATCCTCAGGAATCAATGTTTATATTCACATATTCATAATAAACAATATACCTCAAGATATCTGTTGTTTTTATAATGTATATTAGCCTACTTTTCTCACCACTATTTTGCACAACTGAAACATTTCTTTGGGAAAAAACTGTAAAAAGAAATCTTTCTCCCTTGCATTTTCATCTAAATTAAATGTTGGCCCTGAATCTACTGTCAAGTCGTCCACATGTAATGGTCCCACATGTTCTGATCAGAAAAGATTGTCGTGCGTTTCATCCTCAGATTCAGATAAATCTGAAATGTCAGGTGTCGAAACAGGGCTTATACTAATGTCCGATCCTTCGTCTTTAATCGGATCATGAAAGGCAATGTCATTTGCAATGTCATCAATTTCAAATCCTTCAAAACTTTCGTTGAAATTGTCGTTGGAATACATGAATGTTGCCATTTTGTTTCACTTTGACAATTGACCTCATTTTCAAAAGAAATTCCTGCTTATATGCTGTAAAACTACTAACAGAACACTTTCATCATTTTATGTAAGGACTATTATCATTGGCTAAATATTGTTAAAAGGACCAGATATTTGCGATTTTATCCAATGCAAGGCTTTAATATGCAACATTTATATGTGTCTCTGGGGTTTCCTAACCGTTGGCTGGAAACGCATGTATGAGCCAGCCGAGTCAGATTCAGTATTATTAGCAGCTTGTATATGCATCTCGTGGATTACAAGGCTATTTTTAGCATCACATATATGTGTTAGCAGAAGGTAAAGAGTTAATTAAAGTATGAAGTCTTAAAAGTCATGAGGTGACCACTTTTCGACCTGTAATTAAAAAAGCTTGAATTCTTTAAGGAAAAAAACCCCTCTTCTTCATCTGAAGTAAACACTTCAAATGATGGTGGTTCAAAATTAAAGCAGTTCCCCCTCCCCAGCCCAAAACATATCATACAAGAATTGTATTTCATGAGATTGATACTAACCCATAAAATCAATCTCTGCAAAGTTAACTATGGTTTTTTTTGCTGGATTGTAAGGCTGTACATTGCAAGAAGTCTGGTGAATGCATGCCAGATAATACTTGAGATATTGATTGCAAAATCAGTCAACAGATGAATAGATAGAGGGACAAATGGATGGAAAAACACAAAACGGCACTGTAAAAAAATAAGATGTATACAAAAACGTAACATTCGAACTTACCTTGTAATTCAATTCCAGGCAATCAAGAGTGTCATGGGCTGAATTTCAAATTAGAAAGTCAAAATAATATGAAAGCATAATTATCAGGATTTTTTTATAACATAAAGAACTTTAATCTTAATGAGTATTATGTAAATAGCAAGTGTCAATCAAAAACCTTTACCTTATCTACAGATGAGATATTTTACAGAATGCTTTAATCTCAAACCTTTTATCATATAATAATAACAAATAATATGACTTTTACATCCTCAACATCTTTCCAAAGCAACTTTGCTTTAATATGAAAAATGATTTTGTATAAAACACATCTTGATTAAAATATTTTAAAAAATAATTGTTTTATTAGGATGCTAACACCAAGATAAATGTACCGTCTGAAAAACAGCAACTTAAAATATTTATGTTCATATACAAATATCATTTCTAAGGTAAATAAATATGTATAATACTGATTTCCTTTACAGAATATCACATATTTTGAAAAGGCAAACATGAAGCACAGCAAAAAATGCATACCATATAATCATTAAAATGAAGTACTAAATGATAAATGTTAACAGGTAAAGATGTTTAAGTTCTGTAAGAGGTATATACAATGAAAGACAAAGGTAAAAATATGAAAAATCCTTAAAAGATATGGTAAAATTTTTTACACAAGTTCCATTCCTACAAAATGTCCATAAATTTCTCTGGTAGTATATTGTTGGAAACTTTATTCACTGAATTCATATAAAAGAGTGTAACTCAAGGATGTATTCTGTATTTATATACACCTCTCACTCAATAACTTGCACCTAGATAACTGATAAACCCACTTATAATGCAGGGTCAGGCATAGATCCCATTTTTACTGAGGAAATTACTGAAAGAATTGGCCCTATTTGTTGAATGTGAAGAAAACTGTGATCAAAACTAGTAACTTTCATAAACTGCTCCTTTTCTTCATTGAAAAAGGCAGTTATTGCCCAGAAATCTGATTCAACATCATGAAATTTGCAATTTTTCATATCATATATTTCATTAAGTTTTCTATATAAAAAACCCCACTGTATAAAAAAAACATTTGACAATATTTAAAAATATGAAAATGTCAGTAATGGTGGCAGCACTTTAAGAAATAAATGCCAACTAAATAAAATTTTGTTAGGTGAAGTTTGCATTTTAGTTCCATCTTTTAATTCAGTTTCAGTGTAATCATTATATGCCCTCTTGTATTCAAACATGAAAAGTGTCAATCTACCATCACATCTGTGTCTGTGAGTGTCTAACTGTTTAAGAAAACATAAAAAGTGTCAATCTACTCTTATATCTGTGTCTGTGAGTGTTTAAGAGAACCTGATTAAGTAATGACTGTGTTTTGATCTCTGATTTGCATAAGTGTTTGTTATATTTGTCACAATCACTTACAAGCAAACCTGCTTTGTATTATTAAATTAATTACTTCTTTTGTATCAAATAAAAAAAATGGGGTGGAATAAGAACAAATAAAGGCATGCAGATCCTTCCCACATAAAGAGATAGAAACAACAATTGTGTGTCAGGTCAACTCATTTAAACTGACTAACGACACTGCTAGAAATATTATTATGGAGGCAACATAGTGGTTTATCCTACTAATTCACAATGTGATTCACAACAGCAAAAGAAGCAAGCAAAAGGAAATCTTTATACATGAAAAGCTTTGTTTCGCAGATAAGGTGCATTATGGAGAAGAGAATTCAAAATTTTGTAGTGAACTTAAAATTCCTGAATTGGTACTCGTGTTTCCTCATATAAGAGCAGGAATTTTACTATTTCTTATGATGAAATTGCGGCATCAATGTTTTACTAATGGAACAATATAAATAAAAAAAATCAAGCTTTGACACTGATGGCTATTGTCCCATGATTTGAATGTCTCTAGTTTTTGAAAAAGTAAATCTTGGTTTGTTGTGAATCAACGATAACACTCAAAGATATCAACATTCACATGCAAAAAGCAGTGTTGTAACACACCATGTTTCCAGAGGTACACATGATGTGTCTCAAAACATCCTGGAATAATGTTTTTCACAATCTTTCAGAGGTTGGTTATATTGAAAATAAAGGTAATTTATATAAAAAAGTGAACAATTTCATTAGAAAAAGCAGTTATTTACAATTATTCCCAATGCAATTACAGTAAAAACTGTCATGAGCGACCTCTGCTATGAGCGACCACCTGTCATTTCCGACCACAAGTGTAATGCACGGATTGATTTTATTATATAAACACTCTGTTATGAGCGACCACCTGCTGAACGTGACCAGTGACCGCGATGTCTTGGCAAAATATGCATTTCGAAACTGCTATGAACGACCGCATTGCAAAAACAAGGATAACTCCACCGACCTTTATTTAATCCCGGTAAGAATGACCACTCATACCATCCTAAATAAAAACAAAAAATTTTAAAAAATAGGCTGGCTACCATGTCTGAATATTTAAGCTATGCTTATAGTGTTTTATACTTCTGTCATAAACCAGACTAAAGTATATGTAGATTATTTCCTAGTCTGGTTCCCTGATTCATATGCTCCCTGAGTTGTTCTCCACTATTCATATAGGGGTGAGCAATGCAGACAGCATACAAAGCAGGGAACCAGACTAATTATTCCCGCACTTAGCCTGCTTCTCGCAGGACCCGACATCCACGTGAACGACCATATCACGAGAACAGACGGACACCACTGACCTATATGTAATCAGTTGTTAGAACAACCGCTTGATTAGAAACAACTGTTCTGATCAAAAACAAGCATTAAAGGAATATTTAAAAAAAAGGATTGTTGCTACCGATGATGAATGCTACAGTCCATAAACCAGGCTAATGTACATGTCACAAATTGCCCTTGTGGTGCCAAAGTTGATGTAGTGGTCGAGTATATTGTTTGTCTTAATCCGTATTGCCGGGGTTGAATAAGATCATTGTCTATTAAACCAGCAAGAGAGAATCGTTTGTGGGATTCAATTGATAGCGTTCAAGACTTGTGATGTTTGCTGTTTTTCCCCCCGATGTTAAGTGATTACAGCCCAAACACAAAGCTGTCTATTCACGTTGGTGCGACCGGGTTATACACTTAGCTTATAGAGTTAATCCAAGTATGTCATCTTTGAATGTAGCCGTTGACTTTTGTCTCTGAGTAGATGGTTCTGTTTCTGGATGAGATAATTGTTTCTTTTTATTTCATTAATTGTTAGATATGCAATGCACATGTATAGATTTTTCATATTTTCCCACAGCCCAGTCAAAACTGTCTTTATACGTTCAATATTATAACTGAGCACTAATAATTTTAACACCTAGAACCTTAATGACAATGGGCGAACCTCCAACTAAAAAGAGACAAATTTTAAGGCTGGAGAAAATAATTATTGTAACTGAAAGAAGTGAAAAAGAGCAGACTACTCGCAAAAAAGCGGTTTAAACGTTGGTAAAACAAATTTAGGTTGTTATAAAGAAAAAGAAGTAATTCAGAAATGATTTCATATACAAAAATAGGTGATCTTCAAATGTAAATGTGATTTCATGTTTAATGACAGAAGTATACCTTTACTGCTGTATAATTTTGTTTTTAGATGAATACATACAATATTTTAGCAAGAAATATTAATATGGAATATATGTGCAGTGATTGTGGTTATTTTTCTTGAAATTGTTCTGAAATTAGACCTTGGAAAGTGGTCTTTTTGTACAAGCCTGCTATGAGAGACCACCTGTCCTGAAAGACCACTTTTTGTTGGCAGAAGGGGCAGTCTCTCAAAACAGGTTTTACTGTATAAGTTTTAAACCAATGAACAGCCCCCCCCCCTCATCTTTTCAGTGTTGATGTTCAGCCAAGATGGCATCCCCTTCTTAAATTCTCAGAGGTCCTTTGGTAACTCACGCCCACATTTATACTGCGATCTGTGGTGTTGTGCACAAGTTATTCTGGGAGATGTGTATTAGAGTTATATAATACTTCTGTCACACAGTGTGTGACTCAAGGATATAATCTGTATCTATTTATTAAATTTGAATCTCTATGTTATAATACTTGAATCTTCCAAGTTATATACCATCATAAAATATCTGCCTTTTGTTAGGAAAGGCAGTCAACATTACAAATATCAACAGAGATTATTAGTTAAATGGGATCTATTTCCAGAACTATATAAGGAAAGGGGTGTTTAGAAGCATTTTTTCAACCTGTTTCAATGACTTCCCACCCAAAATTTTTTTAATCAAACTGGTCAGAATAAAACATAACAGTAATGATTAATCTCACCACCCAAGTTTAATCAATACATGTTCCTTCAGACTCTACATAGATCTTTATTTTTGCAAGTGTCATGAATGCTTCATGTCCATGTGCTACACTGTTTCTGAAACTTACAGTTGTGTTTGAAGACAGCTGGGAAGTACTTGAGGGCAAAGCTGAGGTTGTCCGCGTATTGGTCATCAGAGTTAATGGAAGACCTAATGGCTTTGTTAAGCACCCCATTTAGGAACATGGGGTTCAACATCTCCTGTGGCTGGGGATTTGTGGAAAGCTATAAAATGAAAAAAAAAATGCAGCATTAATATTCAAATGTCTATCTACATAGTTCATACTTTAGTCAACTGGTACAGCGAACAGTTTGTACTATGTGCATTGGGGAATGTAGTATCCAGTTCCTTCCATGCAACCAATGGGGTGAGGCAGGGAGGTGTTCTTTCCCGATTGTTATATGTCATAAATGAGTTAAACTGTAAACCGGGTCAGTGTCAAATGGGATTATATTGGACACAAAATGTATCATTTCATAACAATTTTAGTATTGCTAATGATATGTCATTGAGAAATCCTTCTATCATAGGTTAAGATACGTGAACAATACACATTTGTGAATGATATCTTCAATACATAGAATTTTTATGCATGGTCTTTCAGTAAACTTCTTTCAAATTACCATCTCCTCACTCTGTACATCTTAATGACCATGCTATTACATATCTCAACAGTTATACTTATTTGGGTCATACTCTAAAATCCAATCGGACAGATGAAGAAGATATGAGACTTTGAAAATTTTTGTGTACTCAAAGAAACATGCTTCTACATCAATTAAGAAATTGTTCTTTGATTGTCAAAATTAGATTATTTAAGTCTTACTGCTGTACTGCGTATTGCAATCCTCTGTGGACAAACTTTAATTATGTATGAAAAGAAAACTAATTATTAGTTGTAAATTAGTCTTCATTTTAGTAAGAACTGTACTCCAAAATCTCTGTGGAACTATGACATAACAGTCATCAATTTTTGATGCTAATATTAATAACTTCATTTCAATTAAGAATCACCAACAAATGATGGAAAAACAGTAAGTTACGCATCTGCTTGGAACGAGTTAAAAAGCACCTAAGAAAATTAACATTCCTTCTTCTGAAGACAGAGAATGAGCATGGTAATTTTTAGTTCATCCAATTTAAATTTTAAAAGATCGTGTCATAAATCAAGCCAGACATTATTTGTTTAATGGAATAATAGTAAATATAATCTAAAAAGAACAGAGAAAACTGTACAATAAAAATTCTTTTAGTTAAGACTTTGTTTCCATCAATCCTTTTGTTATCTCAAAAATATGCTTACAAACCTTTTCAAACAGCAGATCTCCCAGAATATCAGCAAAATCTCCATCAGCCATAAATAGATATCTGTGAAGTGCCTCAAAATGTTCCTCCACTGCTAAGCCTACCAGAAAGTAGTTGACTATACAGTGATTGACAAGGGAAGTCCTGCAAGAAATGAGACAATTTGTAGACTGTCATACTTATTTATTCACTAATGATACTTAATACATGTACCATAATACATGTGTGTGTGTGTGTGCATGTGTGTGTGTGTGTGTGTGTGTGTGTGTGTGTGTGTGTGTGTGTCCTACAAATCTAATTATTAAGGTGGTCAGTTATACAATTTGATATCTACTAATGAGTAAAACTGAATCAAAACAATATTTTATACCCAATAATGAAGGTGACAAATAAGTATAGTCAAATCTGTATTAATGGCCATCTTTATTCAGTGACTACCTGGACCCAATGGCCATTCATATTACCACATCCCCATATTCCCTATATAAAAGTCATGTATTCAATTGTCACATGCTTTTGGATTGTCTACACTTGTGTGTTCTCTATTCAAATAATGGTTTTGTTACTGATTTTTACAAAGTATCCAAAAACAGTGACCATGCTGTAATGCAAAGAAAAGCTTTGCTTTGAATGAAAGGTGGTATATAAAAATATTTCTAATTTCACCATGCTCAATTATAACTTTTGAGAGGCTTAATTTGTCCAATTTTTATTGTAGGACTTTGAATTAAAAATACCATAATTTATCCTAATTACTCGCAGGATACCTATAGCAATCATTTTGGTCTTTTCATAGCCCCCCTCCCCACTTTCACATGTTGTGGCCATACTCTGTTTGAACATCCAAAATGATTAAAAGAGCTCTTCCTACCCATTATTTATGATACAAAATGATCAAATTCAGCTTTCAGATATAGCTCATTTCTGTCAGATAGGGCAACTGTAATTACTGTATGCAAAGAAACTGCAAAAAGAGCTTAAATTTTAAAATAGTATGGAAATGTCTTCATAGATGTACTTTGAGCAATGGTCATGTAAAAAACAAATGGATGACCAGATCTTCATTAAATATCAATATCTGAATTGAAAATGCGTAAAATTGTCCACAAACATTTGATTAGTAAGTTAATCTTTTTGATTCTGGAAAAGATAATAGACCAAAATTATAGTCACTATTCTATGTAAGATATTCTGTTCAAATTTGTAACATAATTCTATGCCAAATTTGCAAGAAAATCAAGGTTTGAACAAAACCTCATGCACATCTGATAGCAAAAGCAAGTATATGATTGGGAACATTCTTTTCTGTACAAACAACATGAAAGACACCATATGTCTTTCAATAAGTGTAAACTGGCAATCACTGGTTTAATGATTTATTTATTAGTTTTAGGTCAGTTACTTCTAGGAACTAAAGTTATTATGCAAAAACCATTTTCCTGCCTTCAGTCACAGCAATCCTGACCTCTGACATTTTGACTCCAAAATCAACAGGTTTCTTCCTTAATGTAAGTGCAATCCATCCACAAAATTTAATCCAGGTCTGTGATATAATTCCAGTTACTGCTTAAAACTATTTTTCTTCTTTCAGTCAATGACCTTACCGTTCGATCTTTTGGACTAAAAAATTTTAGGGTTCTTCCTTTCCCCTTGCGCTATACAGTTTGGTGGAGGTACATGCTGTACAACTGCAGTTATCATGCAGAATAGGAAATGTTAACTGACAGATGGATAAACAGACAGACAAACAGGATCATATGATAATACACTCACCCAACATGAAAGGGCGGTGTAGGCTGTGCTGTTTGTTGGGGTAGGAGAACCATATTAAGTGAATATAGTATTTCTGATAAGACAAAAGCTCAAGTTTTTAAACAAACTGAAAGTTTTAATATTGACTAAAGCATTTTTTCTTTGAGCATGATTGAATAAAACATGGCCAAAAATTACAACATCAATAATAATAATAATAGTAGCAGCAGTAGTAGTAGTAGTACTGTTTGTGCATGATATCTGCTCAAGAACAATGCTTGAAAGATGAACCTCCATTCAGAGATCACCTGTGCTATGAGGACAGATTGGGCCTTTTTCCATATGTGGCTGCTGAAGTCCTGTTTGACTTTAAATCGAGGGTCAGATGCATTTTAGGCTGTACAATTATATAGCAATACCGGTAATACAGCTTCACAATAACTCCTAGATTGTACACTTTATGTGACAATCTAGGAACGGATTGTAAAATATATCATGACACCTTGAATTTGATAAGCGAAAACAGTACACTACAAGCCCATACAAAAGTATCAATGTATAAATGTTTGCTTTATTAATTTCATTACATGTACTCAGTACTCGGTGAGAAAAACTTACAAAACATACAAACTGACTGATCCAAACTATGAAATCTTTAATAAATGTTTCATGTGAGTATTTTTCTCTACAGCCATTTCATGAAGTTGTATAGAGATTAATTTAATCAACATTTCCATCCTGAAAACAGTTCATACATCTTGGCTATGTAACTTGAATGCAGGTTTAATAGAAAAAAAACAATAACAAAAACATGTAACAGCAGATTCAGCAACTTACTGGGCAAGAAGTGGGGCTGTCATTGACTGTTTTAGCAGAGCTGGTAAAGACAGATACTGGAATCCTTGTACATCACTACTGAGGCTTAGACCATAGTCTCCAAGAGTGCCATATGGTGTTGTGCTGTGGAGACTCTCTGCCATTAGATCTGCTGATGGGGGGGAACCTGAAGGGAAACTGGATTTGTAGGTATGTGCTTATGGAATACTTCCCCACTCTAAATATAATAATCTGACAATCACAATCTTATATGTGAAAAACTCTTGTCATGATATGCGATACAAATATATACCACGTTTTATGAAGAGACCTCAACTGGTTTGGAAATTACTGATGTTGAAGAGTGATGGAGAGTGTGTTTGTGTGTGTTTTGGATTTTTAATGTAGCTTTAAAAAAATTTCACTCATATCACTACGATGTCTGCAATGTGGCAGTTTATAGTGATGTCTAGCACTGGGGCATCATGCCACAGACATGTGGCATCATGTCCCACCCAGTCACATTATCCTGACATCAGGCCAACCAGTCCTAACACTAACCTCTTAATGCTGACCACCTAGCAAGGTAGCTGTTAGTACCATTTTCATAAGTCTTTGGTATGCCTTGGCCGGGTTTCAACCCCACGACCTCCCGTGTCCGAGGCAGATTCTCTAACCACTAGGCCACCAGAGTGGTCCAGTGATGGAGAGATGGAGGGACATAAATCTAAGCTATTATGGTCAAACATTTACTGGAGGAGATAGAACTATACTTGGCACTGAACAAGTAAATGTATTTATACTCAAGGTTCAATCAAAAGGATTATCAACTTGAAAACAAAGTGAGTGCTGCCTTTACATATAAACCAGAAACAAAAGTAACCTTGAAATATACACATCTGTAACCCTGACCTTGACAATAGGACCCCAAATGTAGATACAGAGAAAGAATGACAGTGTGATAACTCAATACTGATCTGTGATCTTGACCTTGAAGATCTGACACTTATGTGGTACATAACACATTTTCTAATGACGATAATGATATTATTATACCAAATTTCATCCCCTAATCTCTAACAGCTCTGAAATTATACAGCAGAGTGGAAAATGTGACAGGAAACTAAAAATATTAAGTCATGACCTTGACCTGGAAGATATGATCTCCAATGTGGTACATAACACACCATCAAATAATCTCCAATGTGGTACATAACACACTATCAAATGATCTCCTATGTGGTACATAACACAATCAAATGGTAATGTAGGTTTGGTGTTTTATGGTACAACAACACAAAACGTCTTTTCAGTACATAGTTGATTGTAGCTGAGTGCCTTTCCCAAAGACATGCCATGGTAGTTGACCCAGTGTGGTCTTATGTTAGAATTCAAAGCTGCACCCTTTCAGGCAGGAGTCTAGTATGTCAACCACTGTACAGCCAGCCCTTGTTGCCTTCTATGACATGTGATGGATGATGGATGGATGGATGGATTGATGGATAAAGTCAAACTCTGTTATACAAGCTGCATTCTTTTACAAAGTGTGATATATTAAAAACTGTTTCTCAATTGAGTTCACATTACAAAATCTATGTCTCATAATTTTATCAATTATAGAGTAGAATGGAATGTGGGAGAAATTTTTAAATGATTGATCTGTGACCTTGACCTTGAAATCAGCACTTGCTAATGGGTTTCTAACACACTCTCTAATAATACTGTATAAGTAGTATACTAAGTTTCTTTACAGAGTATAAAGGAAAGTATAAGGAAAAAATTCAGATACTTAGATATGACCATGGCCTTAAAGACAGGAACCTTAATAATGTGACACACCTTCTAAAGATGATGTCTGATGATACCAAATACTGAAGAAAGGAAATGAAAGTGTGACAGATGGACAGAAGGACTGACACATGGACACTATGCCCCCTGATTTTCCCCAAAAGGTGGGGGACAACAATTCTTGGTAGAGTTATGTTTGAAAAACAAAATTCAAGAGAATACACAATCAAGAGGGAAACCTTTTCTAAATGACAATATGGATGCTGGAATTAAAACTGCCATGGTCTCACTAATATAAAGCTGCATGCCAATTTTGGTTGAAATCAACCAATCTTTGGAAAAGGAAACCTGCAGAAATCTAATTCAGAAGTACTGACAATCAATTGTTACACACTACTAAAATGTCCTGGTGCCTTAACAAGATAAAACTATGGCAGAGTTAGTTGAAATCCAGTGTATCTTTGGTAAAGTAATAATGCAGAAACCAAAGACAGGCTGATAGAGAAGCAGGTGTCAACTACTGAATATGCTGTGATAGAAAACTAGACAATACCTTTAAAAGTCACATTTAGGTCACGAGACAATGTACACATCTGACTGCATCAGAATATATTGAATGGTTCCTAAGCTATCCTACTTACAAGGATCTGCTGTACTGAAGTTTTACAATTGATAAACGATACAGGCAATGATTCCACCAAAACTGAACCTGAATAGTTGTGACCTTTAAAAGGTACATCTAATTTAATATGAGATTCAATTATCAAATGGAATTCAATTATGTGCAAGCATTGCAGAGTTTTGGTGGCCACAAAGAGTGTTAACAGGCAGATGGATGGAAAAAGTGATTATTATAGTTCCCACATATTTATGAGGGCTGTATTATGTCTTATGGTAATATACCATTCCATTTTTTTATTATAACACAAGTCACTAGAAAACACAGAACACAATAATCATGAGGTCACTGCACGTGGCATAACATCCACCTAATTCATAACCTGCCCTATTCATTTGTCAATTTTGTTGTGGATGCACATGTATGTACCAATGACTGGTTTTCTGCCCCTCAAAATACTTAAATATAATAAATGTTTTAAGTATATCTTGTTTAACATGCATCAAAGCTGAAGACTGTGTCAATTCAGTCTATTCCCCCCTCCCCAGTCTTGTATAGCTACTAAAGATGATATACATGTACATGCAATACTGTCTTCAGTTCACTAATTTGGATGGACCTGACCATCATGTTACAGCAGGGTTTCACATTATGTGGATAAAGACATAAATTCACTGGCATCATATATATATATCATATATATATATATATATATATATATATATATATACATACATACATGTGTGTATATATATATATATATATATATATATATATATATATATATACATGTGTGTGTGTATATATATATTACATGCCAATTTATGAAGATGAAATGTCTCAAAATATCATTTGTCTAGCATGCATGTGACTACTTAAACATAACTTTGTCATTCAAAAATGATCTTCTATAAAATTTACTTCATTTATAACAATGTTTGCAGAGAAAATGAAATTTATGCTGTATCTGACAGTTTCTACAGTATTTTAGAATTGACTATACTTACAGAGGAAATCAAAGTTGTCACAGTATGGCTCCACCTCCACTTTGATCCACTTTGGTTCTGGCAGGCGAGAATATTTTCCTGCTTCTTTTTCTGTAATGATAATGCAGCTATACGCCATCAATACATGTAATGCCAAATTTAGGCTGACCAACTGACCCCTATTTTTTCATCTCTGAAAAAAGAAAACTGCTTCTATGGTGCCCATAGGATATATGAAGAAGACCCAAGACAAAAATGATAAAAGATTTTTATGGTTGATATTAGAGTAACTCAACTGAGTGCATCGCAAGCTGGCTTACTGAATAGAGTGCAACCATTGCCAAAGAAGCATAAACCAACTAATTTCATTGGCTGACAGAAATGTCTTACTGTTTTTTACTAGCTGAGGCATGAATGAAGAACACATGGTTGATAATCATGCTTAGAAAATGTAAAGAAGATGAAATCTTACGCAAATATATTGCTGCATTTATTTCCAAGTACCATACAGGAAGGACAGATTGTTAATTTCAAATATTCAAAATATATTCTAAAGGAAAATCATTACTCAAGCATGAGGAATGAAAATCCTGTCATGAAAGGCTTGTAGCATGGGAAGCTGATAATGATATGTTTGAATTTCTTGAATAAACAAGGAACAGGTAAGAATTTCTGTGACCCCTGTGTTTTCTAACTGAACACACTTGCTGGCATGGTAGGGGCCCTGGAGACACTTTTTCCATTCAGGATTGCATGCACATAGGATGCTTTTGTACGATCTACAATAAACTGGAAACTGTGCTGTGGCTTACAAGCTGGAAATGGTGGTTAAAAGAAATTATTAATCACCACTGTTCTGATAATTAACATGTTTTTCAAATGTAAATAATGTTGTTTACAGAAATTTTTCTCAGAATTATCAGTGAATTAACCTGATCTGTAAATTCTTGTGAACAGCAGCTTTTTCCCAGTGATGCCACATTTGATCTGAAACACACATACTGTAAGAAAAAAATTAAGAGAAAAACCCTACTAAAACCCTACTAAACAATCCTTTTAAGTAGGGATGTGGAAATATAAAAATTATTGGAATTTTTTGCATTATGCACATTATCAAGGAATAACTCATCTTGATCATCATATAAAATTATGCAGTAATTGCTGAATAGGTCAAATTTGATAATCTGATGCAAATCTCTAGTAATCTCTTCTGATGAACATAAATTTAGTATGGTCATAAGTGTGTCACTCCACCCATCTAAAGGGGGTGAGGAAGGACTATTAGAATGATGATTTATCTCAATTATTCATCCCAACAAATAATTTAATGTAACTTTATTCAAAACAATGAAGAGGTAAACCAATTTAAAGTTTGACTGACTGACTGATTTGACTATGGTGAATAATAAGGCAGGTTTACACGTCAATTTACATTAAATGTCTCTATATCAGCAATGGCTTCTTGGCAAAATGCTTAATTTGCATGACAGACCGACTGACTTGACTATGGTGAATAATAAGGCAGGTTTACACATTAATTTACATTAAATGTCTTTATATCAGCGATGGCTTCTTGGCAAAATGCTTAATTTGCATTGACTGACCGACTGACTTGACTATGGTGAATAATAAGGCAGGTTTACACATCAATTTACATTAAATGTCTTTATATCAGCAATGGTTTCTTGGCAAAATGCTTAATTTGCATTGACTGACCGACTGACTTGACTATGGTGAATAATAAGGCAGGTTTACACATCAATTTACATTAAATGTCTTTATATCAGCAATGGCTTCTTGGCAAAATGCTTAATTTGCATGGTGAATATGCTCATAAGTACACTTACGTAGTAAGAAACCAGTGTTTGATTAGGAAACACCTGGCCACTGACCATAAAAGCAGGTGAACATTTTAATACCAAACTTTATAAAGAAAATTTCACAGGGGAAATGAGAATGGCCATTGAAACCTGGTGACTATTAAATAAAGGAATCACTGAATCAAGTCTGACTTGTATTACTTCATCAAAAACATGCTTAAAACACCCTCTCTTGTAGAAATGATGACCTCAGAAGAGACTTTATAACATGCAGAATGTCCTGGCAGGAAACCAAGATCCTGCCTAGAACAGTGACCCTCACAGGAACCCTGACCTGATTAATGGTCTGGGAAGAACACTGAAGTGTTAACATACAAACTTAATACATGTATTGGTATGATGCATTCTCATGATACAAGTATACATAAGGCTTCTTGATTATGAATGTACAGTACCTGAAATGGGTAATGTTACCAGTGAAATGAAAACAAAATGCTTAATGAATATAATAAAATGCATAATGAAGGCCAAAGGGCAAACAGACTGAACACAAACAAAATAATGAATACAATTTGAAGGAAATGGAGAATGCAAATGCAAAATACTGTACACAGAATGTTGATTAATAAATGAAAATGAATATATTTAAAAATCTATTTGCCCTATTTCACACAACTGCTAAATTTCCATCAATGAAAGCCCTTTTTCCATGATAATACATCATCTGATTCTTTACTCTGACAATTTATCATTACTAACAAGCCATGAAATAGTTCTAACAATGCCATTTATCTGATGGTTTGCTTTTGGTGGGGTTTAATGCCCTTTTTCAGCATATGATAGCTATACATGGCAGTAAGTATATTTATTGGAGGAAGAATCCTGAAAATCCCTGGAAGAACCACCAACCCATGGAAAGTTACTAGCAAGCTTGTTCATGTATCCACATTGGCCAAGACTCGACTCCAACCCATGCCGACAGAGGCAGGATGTCAGTGATCTGTAAAGGTAATTACCTTGGACCTCTAGGCAACCCAGGGCACCTTGAGGTGATGGTACCACCAGTAGTTGTATTTTGTTAAATTTTTTATTCAGATACAATGAAATAAACATTTTATTTTCTGCCAAATACTCAACAACTATATTTTAACATTTATAGCAGTTGCAGTTATTATTTTACACTGGGAGACCAAAATAAGACAAAACTAGTACAAGTCATGTCTAGGTTTATGAAACAATGTACACATCAACTTGCATCAAAATGTGTTGAATGGTACTTGAGCTATACATAGTACAAGCAACATCACATGTAAAAGTATGGACTTGATCAACAAGGGCCATAAATCTATCCAACATCACATGTAAAGGTATGAAGTTTATCAACAAGGGTCAAAAATAAATCCAACATCACATGTAAAGGTATGAACTTGATCAACAAGGGTTATAAATAAATCCAACATCACATGAAAAAGTATGAAGCTGATCAACAAGGGCCATAAATCTATCCAACAATGGAGTAGACAAGACAAAACCCCAGAAAAGGCATATATGGATAAAGATATGATATTCTTTCCAAATTCCATAAATTCAAGCAACATTCCAAGTTTCTATGTGAAGAAAAGAATTGCTCAGCAAGGGCCATAACTCTGCTGAAATGAGAGCAAATGAGACTAAATGCATAAAAACCATACAGGTGTAAGAAACAATGTTCACACCAACTCAGTATATATTAAATGGTTCTTGAGCTATGTTGGTCACAAGCAATATCCCATATAAAGATATGAAGTTAATTAATAAGGACTGTAATTCTATCCAAAAATGGAGTTAATGAGACAAAACCCATACAAGGCATATCATGGTCAATGAGTCAATGTACACATCTAATTGTATCAAATTAGTTGAATCATTCAATGTACACATCTAACTGCATCACTCTAGCTGAATCATTCCATATACACATATAATTGCATCAAACTAGTTGAATCATTCAATGTACACATCTAACTGCATCAAACTGGTTGAATCATTACTTAGCTATGCTTTTTTCAAGGATCTGCTGCAATGGAGATTCAAAATTAATGGAAAAAAGGGCATAAATTCCCTCAAAACTGGATTTTAAACAAAACCTTTCAAAAGCGTATATGCATGAAATAAGCAATTCAACTATCAAGTCACAGCCAGTTATGTGTAACAGTTGCAGAACTATGGTGTTTACAAGTAGTGTCAATGAGGGACCCTAATAATAAATTTCAAAAGCACTATTTGTACTTCACATTAGGCTAGTACACAAGTGTGTGTGTGTGTGTGTGTGTGTGTGTGTGTGTGTGTGTGTGTGTGTGTGTGTGTATGTGTGTGTGTGATTTGATTTTTAACGTAGCTATTAAAAAAATTTCAGTAATATCGCTATGATGTCTTCAGTGTGGCAGTTTATAGTGATGTCTAGCACTGAGGCATCATGTAGCATTATGTCCCACCCAGTCACATTATCCTGACACCAGGCCAACCAGTCCTAACACTAATCTCTTAATGCTGAGCACTAAGTGAGGCAGCTGCTAGTACAATTTTTATAAGTCTGTAGTATGACTCAGCCAGGGTTCAAACCCGCAACCTCTGTAGTTCAAATGATATTTTACACTAAAAAGATTGTGATGACTATGTATGCAATAGGGTCTGAAAATATAAAAACTTAAAGGTAATCCAATAATGTCATTGTGTCTAAATGTGTAGATAAGGTACATCCAAATGTAGCATTTTAGGAAGCTTTGATGAAAAACGTACATTACAAATTCAAAGCATTATAATGTAAACTCTGTTTGATAAGCTGCTAGTTCATGGTGACTGAAATAAAAGCTAACAGTCAAGAGAAATGACTTGCCAGTTTAAAAGTATGTAATAATGGTTCAAGTCACAGAAGACTTCCCTTTGGGAAGGCAATTCAAAATTGACTTAGTAGGCTGTGAATGGCAATGGAATTTCATTTATCTTTGATATTATAACAAGTTTTAAAATCTTTTTACTTCAAAAAGGCCATGGCCAGCACTGATGCATTGCTTTAAACATTGTTATATTGTCCCCCAAGGTCTTAAAGCTATGTATGCATGTCACAAAACCAAATCCTTAACACAAATTTTTCCATGACTGTGACCTTGATTCCAAGGCTGATGCAAGTGCTAGCATAAAAATGACTGCTCCGTCTTACTTTCACCAATATGGGCTTGACAATTATCACTACATTCACATTTTCTAGATGTTTATTTTTTATTTCATTAAGAATCCGATTAAAGCAGTTAGAAAAATATCTAAGCATTTAAGTCATTATCAGAACATGAGAAATTTCTTCAAAGAGTAAATCATTTCACAAAAGCTGACAACATGTTTAGTGAACCATTTACAAGTATATATATACATACATATATATATATATATATATATATATATATATATATATATATATATATATATATATATATGCAAGCATGAAGTTTGAATACTACATGCCCCTGTTTGATTAAGGTGCAGGCCATCAAAATGAAAATTATGTTCTTACCTGTCTGAGACTCATCTATGCGCTTCAGAGGCTGAAACCTTTCTCGGTAAATCAATTTTTCCACAGTTGAATCTGAGGCATGTCCGTGAATATTTCTTTGGCGGAACTTTTCTAATCTAATCTGATCAACATCTATTCTTTCAGATTCTTTTGTTGCAGACATTTTATCATTCATTCTTATCTTTGGTTTAAAGCTTTCTTCCTCCTTTGTTTCTGAAGTTGCTGAGCGTGTTTTGTGCATCCGGATCCTGGGTTTAATGGAAAAGTCTTTGTAATCAGATTCCATATTGGCATACTGACCTGCTGTCCTTTTCAACCTTGGTGCTGCCATTGTGAACTCCATTTTGGATAACTGTGATGCATGTCCAAATATATTTTGTTTTTTCACTTTCCATTCTTCCTCCTCTGTTTCTGTTGAGTGGTGAAGCCCATCCCTCTGTTTCAGGTGAGGGAACAATTTCTCTTCTTTCTGCTCTGATTCCTTGTTGACATGGAGGTCTGTGGCCTTTATATGAGGCCTTTGAGATTCAGGTGCCTCTGTCTCCTTAGAGGCATGCATGTTTTCCACAGCCTTGATGTGGGACATATGGGATTCTTCCAGTGTGGACTCCATACTGATATGCTTATCTGCCAACATCTTGATATGAGATTTCTGTTGCAGGTCAGGATCGGATTCCTTTGTAACATGCATATTCTCAACCACCTGTTAAAATATGTAGAGCCATTAATTTTTAACATAAAATGTTCATCTAATTCAAGTATTTAAATTTATTTTCAGCTTTTATAAGAGAAAAAGAAAGAATTCTGCTGAATGCTTCGACTTGCTTGCTCCATGCTGCATAATCCCTATCCCTTAACCAACCAAGTATAATCAACAATTACAAAGCTAATCTCTATGAAGCTTTAAGCAGTCTCCAGTAGCCATTGTAAACATTGTCATTCAAAAAATAAGTTCTAACTAAAGTCATTTTGGCAATAAAAACCCCTTTTTTAATTAAAGTATTTTATGATTTTTATTTTCTCTCTAGATTTAAACTTTTAATCTTTTCAAAATTTAAAATTGAATTTTTAATTGCCATTACACTGCCAATATTGTGCTGACATACAATTAAACCACCTATCCAATTACATACCTACCCACTCTGACCAAGCAGAGAAAATATACAGAACTTCTGTTCTATGATATCAAAGTCGACCAGCTGATTTTGAAATCATTGGTCTTAAAACAGGAATCAGAAGCAATTTAAATTATCACTGTCCACCCCTAGAAGCCAGTTTTTGCTAGGTGAAAGACATGGGTCTTTGAGTAACAATGGAGTAACACCCAGAAATACAAGCACAGTTTGTGTATCACTAAGTACCTTGATTAGCCATTACAGATGAATCGTCACATGAAAAGCATGCATCAAACCGCCCACTCCTCTAATTTCTGTGCTCATTCACATGTGCAACATATAATTAACCAATATGAGGGTAACATATCACAAATGTAGAAATGCAGCTGTGATTTAAGAAAAGCTGAATCATCTGCAAAATGAGCAGACTGGCAAAACTAAATTTTTGAACTCCTGTATGGAATTTTACTTTTGAATTTGACAGACAGACAGACAGATAGAGAGATAGATAGATATATAGATTAAAACAGAAGATTATATACCAGACATTCTATCATAACTCTCTAAGGGTGAATAAGCAAGGATATGTACATGCAAATCCACTGCCCGGTAACTGATGATAAAATAATTTCTTACCTTGACACTGTTTACAGGTACTCTACTGTCTTCCTCAGTAATTACTGAGCTGTCTGCAGGCTCCTGAAAAGGCTCCAATCCTCCTGACCTGTAACACAATAGACAACATGTAAGAAGGAATGTATATGACTTTAGCACCATACCAAAATCTTAACAATTTGATGCAGATATGGCAACATTCAGGATCTCCAACTAAAACATTTCAATACACCAAAAGATGCAAAAGTCCTTTGTAAGAATAGCAAGCTCAAGTACGAGTCATGAATGGTGAATCTGAAAGGATTTTAATCAGAGTTAACTCGGGCAGTACAGCAGGTGCAAATAACAAGGCACTGTAAGAATGCATGTTCATATAGTACAATTTTCTATAGTTGAAAATGTCCCTATAAAAAACCCCACATATAATATCACCATTTCTTCATAGGTACAATATGTCTTTCATATTTTGATTTGTAAATTCATATTTATTTAAAAGATAATGACTTGAGATACAATTCATTTTGGTACATGATAAATTGACATGTACTAACACATAATCTTATATAAATCAACAAAGAGATAGTGCTATGGAATTTGTTTTTGTTTTAAATGAATACCAGAAATGGCACACAAAAATCCTCTCCTGTAACATTTCTTTGCTATCATCTGACTTCTGAGCTAGGGACCCAACTAGCAGAATGTTTCACCACAATGACCTAGACCTTATTTGAGACATACATTTCATTAATAAACAACAAAATATTCTAATATAATAATGCTGGATAATGATTTGTGTACTCAATATAAATATGTAATAGATAATGACTGGCTACTGATATGATTTGCAAATGCATAAACATTATATAAATTCAGTGATCTTTCTTGTATTATCTACATTCAATATAAATATCTAATAAAATCAAACAATTATCCAGCTTCTGCTTCAGCTAGTCTCACTTTTCTATAACTTCCTTGGCCCATCTGGGTAGATCCTGACTTGATTCTTCCTTTTCACTGACAACTATTGGTTTCTTCCATCCCTCTCGGGTCATTCGAGGTCCATCTTCCACTTCATGTGCTTTGTGGACAACAGGTAGGGAATAGTCAATAAAATTTCCATCCTTCAAATTAAAGTGAAAAGTTAAGTGATTTCATTTTGTCAATGCATAATGATTTTTACTCTATATAAAATGAAAATTTTAAACACTGGAGATATTCAAACGTAATAATTCTACAACAAAAACTCTAAACTTGTACCTTCTAGCCTAACAAAGGAAGGTTCTATCTAATTTATCTGAATTCCAATTTCTTTTTTTTTAAAACTTAAAAATCGGAAAGTATCTCAACTTTGATACAACGACCCAAGTGAATGTGTCAAAAAAACAAGAATGCAAAAATTAGGAAAATATTGATAGATTCAATAAGGACTTTGCCACCATGTATATTTCTGCAATCATGTGCAGAGTACAGATACAAGATATACATATATATCTCTATAATCATGTGCAGAGTACATAAACATCACTATATACATGTAAATCCCTGCAATCATGTGCAGAGTACATACACATCACTAATACATGTATATCTCTGCAGTCATGTGCAATGTGTGTGATTCGGATTTTTAACATAGCTTTAAAAAGTTTTCAGTTACATAGCTATGATGTTTGCAGTGTGGCAGTTTATAGTGATGTCTAGCACTGAGGCATCATGCTGCAAACATGTAGCATCATATCCCCCCAATCATATTGTCCTGGCACCAGGTGGTCCAGCCCTAACACTAACCTCTTAATGCTGAGCTGCAAGGCAGCTGCTAGTATCATTTTTATACGTCTTTGGTATGACTCAGCCAGGGATCAAACCTGCGACCTCCCGCATCTGAGGCGGATACTCTAACCTCTTGGGCCACCAGAGCAGTCTTCTCATGTGCACAGTACAAACATAACACTACATTCATGTATATCTCTGCAATCATGTGCAGAGTACATATACATATACATCACTACATACATGTGCCTCTCTGCAATCATGTGCTGAGTACATACACATCCTTACATACATATATATCTCTCCAATAATCTGCAGAGTACAAACAAAACTACATTCATGTCTCTGCAATCATGTGCAGAGTACAAACAAAACTACATTCATGTCTCTGCAATCATGTGCCAAGTACAAACACATCCTTACATACATGTATATCTCTCCAATGATGTGCAGAGTAGAAACATAAAACTACATTCATGTGTGTCTCTGCAATCATATGCAGAGTAAATACACATCACTACATACTTATATATCTCTGCAATCATGTGCTAAGTACATACACAACACTATATACATGTTTTGTTACATCTTTTGTTCTGAGTTTGATGTGGAACAAAAATATATCAAGGTCATCAGGTCAAGACATATTCTGATGCAACAGCAACCAGTTCTTTTCCCACTGACTTGAAATATACATGTGATTTTGCATTTCTACTCACTTTTCTAGCTCAAGGCACATGCACCCCTCTGATGCCTTAAAGCTAAAATACATGGATATATTTAGGTCGCACATTGATTCAAAAATCAAATCTGTGATAAACAATAGTGTTATATGTGCCAATCATTGTGTAATACATGTATCTATGATTCAAATCATGGAATCCTTTATTTAAAACAGACCCATCACATATATATTCCTTCAGTAACTAATGATCTTTTGAAATATAATTCAGTATTGTACAATCTGCAAGCTAGAGGAATGGTGAGTAAATTTTTGTGTAAATATACCCTCATCTCTCCCAAATCCCATGCTATCTCATGATGTAAATATAATCCAGCCTCTACTACATCCCACCCCACCCCACCTCAAAAGGGAGATGAGATTATGCTGATATTAGAGGAATGGTGAACAATTTACTCATGTAAATATACCCCTGCTGCTGCATCACACTCCTACCCCATGATGGAATGATGGTATGCATGTATGTTACAACATTTTACGGCATCTCAGCACAACAGTGGCTATATGGTGCCAACTATGGGTAAAGTCTTAAAAAATGTATTTTATAAAAAAGATTACACGAATATTTAGGAAGATAAACCATTCCAAATAAATGTGATTATGAAGTACAACAAGATAAAATATAAAAGACAAATAAGATAAAATTCTGTAAAACATGTACAAAATAAAAGAAAAAAGGAATAAGTAAAAATCTTGAAAAGATAAGGTCAAAATGGGTTATATAAACTGCATGCCTTCGAAAAGTCCAAGAATTTATTTGGCAGTACATCAATATACTCTTTCTTCATACAGTTCACATCAAAATACTTCTGCCTCACAAGGTCGAAAGTTGACACACTCAACAAAAATGGGTTCCACTGTCGATGGACAACTGGCATAGTATGCACTCTGGTAGAGCTTCACACTTCTTAAGATATGCATGTCAGGTATGTATCTCCAATATAATTTCCACCTCGTCTTGATGATTCACTATATATGAGGGATGCCACTCTCCAGTATCAGGCTTGATGTTCTTAAGTTTGTTTGTATTTTGCCAGGCATGATAAACATGCTGGTTTGAAGTCAGTAAATGGAATCATTAATTGGAAACAAGTGACTGCAGGGAAGCTTTGGTTGCTTTATCTGTATTTCACTGCCCTTTATACCAATGTGATAAGGCAGCCAACAGCACAGAATACTTTTCTGAGACCTTATAAGTACACCTTGTTTATGCAGTATCTTTTAAGTCTTTCAATATGGAATGGAAATGAAAGATGATGAAGTTTATTTGAGAGGTTTTAATGCAGTTTAAAGGTATGTCTATGTCTGTATTTTCTGCAGTAAAAATCAAGGTTTCATCCAGTAACCAGCTTGTGATGATTGCATGGGGTGACGCAACCATTGGGTTTGCAATGGCAGCTCTGACCTTGTCTCCATCTTTTGAACTGTCAGTACACAGGGACATATGGCTATAACAGGACACTCTGATTTCATTGAATTTTCTCTGAAAAAGGAGAGGTTTTGTTGAAGACTTTTTAATTTGCAAAGGCCTAATTGCTGTCTTGGTAGGTACTGATGACCATGGTGGTGAAAATAAAATTTGCAATATTTGCAACCATGATGTTTGCTTCTTCTAGGTGAGGACTAATTCATAATTAATTGCCTGATTTACCTGGCTATCTCTCTCAATATACTCCTTTAACATGTTTATGTGGCAAAGTTGTTTTTGTTTTCGCCTTCCAGGAGTATTTATGATGGAATTTAAATCATTTACTTTCTTTTCAACTGTGTACGGACCATAATACTTGGCCTGAAGAGGATTTTGTGGAATGGGCAGGAGAGCCAGATCTCTATCACCAGGCTGAAAACTCCTTTCCTTTGAGTTTTTATCATACCTTAATTTCATTTTTGACTGAGTAGAGTGCAGATTCGCTCTTGCGACCTCACAAGCTTTTGACAACTTGTACTTAAAATTAGAAACATAATCAAGAAGATTAAGTTCAGTATCTTCATTAGAAAGAAGTTTCTCTTTCAGCAACTTCAATGGTCCACGCACAGTGTCCGAAAACTAGTTCAAAGGGTCTGAATCCTAAAGATTCTTGAACTGACTCCCTAACAGCAAACAAAAGTAAAGAATGCCTTCATCTCAATCTTTACCCGTATCAAAACAATATGATCAAATCATATTCCTCACAGTCTGATGAAATCTTTCTAAAGCCCCTTGGTTCTCAGGGTGATAGGCAGAAGATTTGAATTGTTGAATGCCTAATTCATATATAACTTGTTGGAAAATTCCAGACATAAAATTTGACCCTTGATCCGTATGGAGAGATTTGGGAAGGCCAAACTGAGTAAAAACTTTATCAAAGCTTTTACTATAGTTTTAGTTTTAATATTCCTCAAAGGAATTGCTTCTGAGAACCTTGTTGACGCACACATTATGGTCAACAAGTATTGGTTGCCTGACTTGGTCTTACGTAAAGGACCAACACAATCTACCATTATTCTGCTAAATGGTTCATCAAATGCAGGAATAGGTTGCAGATGAGCCTTAGGTATCTTCTGATTGGGTTTTCTTACCATTTGACAAGTATGACAAGATCTACAGTATTTACAAACATCACTTTTGATTTTTGGCCAATAAAAGTGAGTCAAGATCTTGTGATAAGTCTTATTAATCCCTAAATGACCAGCCAGAGGAGTTTCATGGGTCAGACTAAGTATTTCCTGTCTGTAAGATTCTGGAACTACAATCTGATAGTTCACTGACCACTCATCACCAGCAGCAGGTACCTTGGGAGGTCTCCATTTTCTCATAAGAATTCCATTTATAATGAAATAACAGACAGGTACTTCAGTGGCTTCAGTTTCACTAATGGCCCTCTGAAACAAACAGGAGATCTCAGGATCTTTTTCCTGTTCGAAGACAAGTGATTGTCATTTGTCACCCTGATTAGATAAAAGAGAATGAGTAGTTAAAAGAGGATCACTGTGATCAATATATTTTGTTTGATCCAAACAAGGAGTGAAAATAACCTCATCAAAAGCCTGACCATTACATGTGTCAGCTAAAGGAATATTTTCCTTATCAAAATCATTCTCAAGAGCTTTCTTTGCCATAGCTCTAGTAACTGCACAAGCTGGATATAAATAAGGAAATTCTTTTTCAATTGGATCAACTTTCTGATCCAAAGAAGACTTGTCAGTTACAAGTGGATTAAACACAACCTTGTTTCCAGCTAGGTCATTGCCTAGTAACAAATGAATGCCATCAACGGGTAAATAAGACACTATTCTGACTGTCACAGGTCCTGAAACTAAGTCTGATGACAAATTTACACAATGGAGAGGAACATTAACAAAGCCGCACTCTCATTAGAAGAAGACTTCTCAGAAAAAGGCTCTGAGAAGCTTATGTGTTCCTTAAAATTTTAATAGGGATAGGATTGGCCAAATCTCCCAAGAGTGATATATAACCCTTCAACATGAATGGTTCATAATTCTCCATAATAAAATCAGACTGGGGTTTATGAGACCCAACAAATGTATTGCTTTCAATACATGACCATGACCTTGACCTCTTAGAAATAAGAGCATTTGGGATAGGTCTATCTTGATTCTGATGCTTATATTTCAATCTGAAGCAATCAGAAATAACGTGTCCTTTCTTCTTGCAATAGGTACATGTAGGAAGAGACAAGGATTTTGAATCAAGCTTATCAGAAGCTTGATTTTCAAAAGTTGTGCCAGATTGAGTTTTGGAAGGGCTCATATTAGGCTGAAATACCTTTTTACCAGTAGACTGCTGAGTGAAAGACTTGCCTACAACAGGAACTTTATGAGCTAAGAAATACTCGTCAGCAGCAAGAGCAGCTTTTCCAAGGTTTTGATCTTACGCTCTTCAAGATAAGTCTTAATGTCACTATGGACACAGTTCTTGAACTCTTCAAGTAATACAAGTTGTTTGAGACTTTCATAATCTTGATCAACTTTATTGGCTAAGCACCATCTATCAAATAACTGCTCTTTTTCTCTTGCAAATTCGACATGAGTTTGTCTTGCTCTTCAAGATGAGTCTTAATGTTATTAGTAACACAGTTCTTGAACTCTTCAATAATACAGGTTGTTTCAGACTTTCAAAATCATGTTCAACTTTCTAGGCTAAGCACCATCTCTACTCTTTTTCTCTTGCAAATTGAACATAAGTTTTTCCAGCTTCTTTTTTATAGTTCCTGAATTTTTGTCAATAAGCCTCGGGGACTAACGCATAACCCTTTAAGATGCATTCCTTAACCAAATCATAGTCAGAACTTTGCTGTACTGACAGGGATGCAAAGATATTTCGGGCTTTGCCAAAAAAGTACACAATGCAATAATTGAGTCCAATGATCCCTTGGCTATTTCAAATTTTCAGCAACTTTTTCAAAAAAAGGTAAATATTTGTCTACTTCTTTTTCGCTAAAAGGGTGTACTAGCCTAAAATTCTTTGTAATATCAAAACCTGAATTTGTATGTGGAGTGGGAATGGACCTTTCAGTTGCCAGCTCTATTTCTTTTAACTTAATTTGAAATTCCCTTTCATCCTTCTCTCTTTGCATTTGCATCTGTCTTTCTCTCTCCTCTTTCTCAAATTGTAACTGCATTTGTTTATCTTTCTCTCTCTCCTGTCTCTCTCTCCTCTTCCTCAAATTGCAACTGCAATTGTTTCTCTTCTTTCTGTAAATGCATTAGTTCTTTCTCTTTCTCCAATTGCAACTACATTTGTTTTTCTTCTTTCTGAATTTCAAGCTTCCTTAACTCTAATTCCATCTTGTCTTTCAATTTTAATTCCTTTACTTTTATGTCAGAGTCTGATACAGATTTACTGATCGAAACCAAAACAAACATAGGAAACAAGGTAAAAATAAGAAAAAGGACTTACGTTTTATGAAACTAATCTAAAATTAATCCTAGAATTAATAAATAAAAGTCCTATCAATAAAAAGTTCTAAGTGAATCAAAGTTCAAATCCCGATGAAGTTCCAAGATGGAAGGCGATAACGTCTTCTATAACCTGCTTTGTGTTGTCGTGTCAACAGTTCCTTGTTGAATCACCAAGAATAATATTCCGGCTTTAGAATTCCGAATAATTTTCAATAAATGTCTTTGTCCAAGAATTTTAATGAGCACTAGATATTTCCAGAGAAAATAAATTATTAATTCCGAAAAATAGAAAAATTCAAATCAAACTGGTCACAACAAAAATACCTTTGAACACCAAAGGTTTCAAGCAAGACGGGCCAAAATCATTATAATAACGTGTTTTAAGCCTAACTACAACGCAGAACAGATCACCTGATAGGGTCACGTGATCACTTCCTTTCAAGCGACATAGAAACATTACATGCCGACTATCATGTATGCTATGGACGAATTTGATTCTACTAAATGAATCTTACTATAAGATTCAATAATAAAAAAAGTTGTTTACTCTAAACCTAAAACTGGCTCTGAATCTAGGTCACCAAAAGATACAATGTTTCTACTACTGTGTGTTTATCAGGGTTAACAGAACTGAACTGAATTTTGTGGAAAAATGTCAAATCCAGTGAATAAAGTTATCATTACAATAACATGTAATGAATTAAAATAAATGAAAAAAGAAATTTAAAACTAACACACAAGTAATTAAATTACATATACGTAACAATATTTTTGCAATCTTTAATTTTGACCTTTCTGAACATTTAACCATTTAAGATCTGAAATGTTAACTTTTAATTATCGATTGATGGCCCGTTTTTAAAAATCATTATTCTTAAAAATCTGCTTGACAAGTTACGATTGAATATATATATATATATATATATATATATATATATATATATATATATATATATACTTCCAATTGCCTTGGTTACAAAGGGCCTTCTGAGTAGGGCAGTATGTATATAGGACCAGCACAGATGAATCAAGATGATCATAAACAAAACCTTTACTCATGTCAGATAACACACAATGTAGGACAAAATGACATTCTTTGGTTATACAGGCATTGTCGTGATAGGGATGCATCTGTATATAAAGTTTCATGACTGGAACATAAACAGCACCTAATAATGAACATTAAACACAAAATTTGCATGGATTTTCTCCATTCTGTGCCAATGTGATTAACAGCTGCATTACTACATTGATAAAAGAAGATACTAAATTTTACAATAAATTCAGGATAGCAATGTTTTAGAAATTTAGCTTGTACATAAAATGCTTCACATTGTGTATTTTGTTGAATTAATGACTTTATTTGTATGAAGATGAAGAGATTTTTTTTTTAACACAATTCAGGCACAGACTGATACTGTTGGGGTGGGGTATGTAGAAACAGAGTGGTTGTATCTGACAGACTTCAGAGTGTATCATTTTTAAACAAAGATTTTAATGATTGTGAATTTACCTGTAAGGATTTTTTGTTGTTTATTTCTACAATCAAATGGGAATCTTTTGCATGGTCTTAGCAAGCTTTCTGTAAAGTTTTGTAGTAGAGGCTGGATCCAATTTTTAACTGTCACTTAAATTCAGTTTGCAATCAACACTAATCAATGCCTGATTTATCCATCATTTTCAAACATGATTGTGACACTACTTAGAAAATTGTAATACTATTTCTATTCACAATTTGTTTTCTTAAAATTGTGGGCCACTTATTTGAGAGTATTAAAGGATAAAGATACTGTATGGGCCATGTAAGATACTGTATGGGCCATGTAAGATCAGTCACTGACAGTTTCATGATTTATGTAGAAAACTAATTATAAACTGTTAAGGCATCAGTCAACCTTTTGCTATTTGGAGTTTGTTTTTTGGCATTTCTTGATGGCAACTCATTGACTTCATAAAAGTATCCCAGAGGGTCAACAACCTTGACACATTTTAAGATCTTTTTATCCTGATATGGAGAGAGAGAATGAAATAGAAAGGTAGGGTGGGAGAGAAAAGGAAGGAAAAGAAGAAAAAATGAAATAGGTTTAAATGTGGAAATACAAGTTTGAATAATATAAACAAGGGCAGACACATTTCCTGAATGGGAAAACAAAGTTCTAAATGTGACATAAACACTGTGGCAATATCATTATTTTCCCACTGACACATTTCAATATCTCACTGCGAAATATATAATAAATAGCTGTAATAACCTCAACAGTCCTTTCATCCATAAGATTTATATCACAAATGCCATACATGAGATTTAACTATAACAGGCTGTGAACTTACTGGTGATTCCTTGACCATCTCCAGTTTAGATGCCCATTTTGTCTCATCTTCCTTGAGAAACTGCACCCTAGCCATGTCCAGTCTTGCTCGTCGGATTTTCCACAAGGCCTTCTGCTCACGAAATGCTGCCTCCTCTGACAACTGAGTATAGTATTCAATGATCTCCTCCCTACAGAAAGCACATCATTAAGTACAAAGCCTGCATGAAGTATCAGTTAAGGGCTGTTCCATTTAAACATACATGGTACCCAGATAAGGCTGTTTTTTAAAAATATATGTCAGGGTACTTTGATTTCAAAGATTTCATATTAATATGATAAGAAAATGCTAAACTGCATCTATAGGTGAGCACCCCACATTAAATGTGCCTTCCCTGGGTCCCATGTATGTTTTACTGGAACAACCCTAAGACATAAAGTCAGAAAGACAAATGATTCTATACTCTCTGGCTCCTACTCTTGCTCTCTTTCAGTTCTGTCTCTTTCACTCTGTACACAAGTATTTTTCCATTAAAAGTAAGCTATCACACCTACTTTCTCATAGGGTGTATAGGAAGAGTGGCAGAACTATTGAGACTAGCAATTCCACAATAACATGCTTACAAACAGAATGTTTATTTTCCAAAACATGAAGATTTCTGTTGACATTTAGTTTTGAAGCTTACATACCTGAAAACTCCACATTTGGATGTTTTTTCAAACAAATTTATATTGCACCATTTACAAATAACTGCACTGAAAAATATGACACTACAAAATGGTGCAAAAGTGACATATCACCTGAACAAAGAACTTACTAACACAGATATTACAGGGCAGGGATTTGCAAAAGGTTTTGAAATGAACAATCATACTGTGGAAATTGAAGAAATTGTAATGACTAATGCAATACAATATGGTATTCAATGGATCCTGAGGAAAAAATCAAATGACAATTATTGGAAAGAATTATGAAACTAATGTGCATTCAGATGCAGAAGCACAATGTCAGTGTATTTTCTAGCATATATATTACATAATTCACAATGACAAAATAAATACATTTGATCACTATTGTTAGTCCAAGTTATTGACAGTACCTCAATGAAAATAAACTGCAGCTCTTGGAAATGGTACATAGGAAACCCTAATGATAAGATTCACATCTGCACATTTTGGTTACAAAAAGAAAATAAAACTTTTTTCTGATCATAATTTGTCACTGTACTAAAGCAGTCTTTTTTTTACTTGAAATGACTGCTATCAGTACACTTCAAAATTTGTGGCTTGTTCTAGATAGATATCACATACAAAGGTAAACTGAGCCTTGACATGCAAGACAATGCAGTCTGTAATGTTTAACAATTTATTTCTTTATTAAAAATTTTAATAGTAAAGAAACACAATTTTAATCTACTCATAACATTCAACAAAAAGAATGACATATTTACATTTTAAAGATTTTCTCTAAAACTGTCCATTAAGAACCAATACTAAATAACCAGTGTCAATCTGCAGAAAAGCAACAGCCATATAAATCTATGTGACTAGATATTAAAAACAGATTCATTGTGCATTTAAACAAAAGTAGAAAATAACCTTCAATTAAATGTGGCATTAGGGAGAAAGATACTGATGGTTCAGGATCAGCAGAACTGTCTATAAAAATCCTTATTCTGACTCTAATATTAAACCAAATGTTTCCAAAAACTTTACACCACTGAAATAAAAATTAAAAAAGAAATAAAAATCACTTTTCATAATGCACAGAGGTATTATCATATAGTATGTCCTGAAATACTAATTCCAGTTATTCACCATTATATACAATGAGCCTACAAACAGATCTTGGTGCAGTCAATCACAATGGATTCTTTAATCAACAAAGATATATAACTACCTAGCCCTCTTTTCAAGTTCCAAATCCTCCTCTCGTAGTGTCTCCTCTCTTCTCATCAGCCTGTCCATATATTCTTTATCCCTCTGTTTATCCTCTTTTTCTTCCAGCGCTCTCCTCTGACAATAATGAAAAATAACAAACAATGTGCTACTATTTCAACAGCGCTGACATTCTCTTGCCTACTGAACAAAATCTCAGTGATTGTATAATGCTACAAAATTTCAATTACTTATGACACATGTAACTAGTATGGGTATTTACCTAATCTTGTTCTGTCTCAACAACTTAACTCTTTGATTTGAATTCTTCTCTCTAAACAGAACTTTGCAGAAATTAAATTTTCTGCAACCATATTGCAGAATTTTAAGTAATCTCATCATGTGCAGACCAGGGGGCAGTTTCTTTCAAGTTTAATCAATTTAATAACAATTACTTTTGAAAATTTTGAATACAATTGCTATTACATACTTTGAAAAATTCATCGAAAAATATGTGTAACATTACGTTTTACACTGCAATTAATTACTTTTGATTCCTAATGATCATAGGATTTTTTAATAAAACTGACAATGTATCTGTGTGTTATATATTTTAAAAGTAATATTCTATGGTTTCACAGTTATCACACCGAAATATGTAATATGGTTCTATTCCTAAAACTGTAGATAATTTAATTAGCACATTTTATTTACAAAATGCCCACATCCAAAAAATTTGCATGTTCATTTGTTTTATCATTTAGTAATCAAAAAGTAATTGTGATTACAACCATTGCTCACTCTATTAAATGTAAACTGCAATTATTTGTATTTTAAAATGTCTCAATGTCAACTACTTCTGAATACTTAAAAATTAATAATGAAATTACAGACAATTACTGGTGACAATTAACCCAGGTCTGTTTTCACAAGACAATTGGCTGTATCCTAACCCTTTAGCCAATCATATCACATTAATGATGAGTATGTGAAATGTTTCATTGTAAGGGGGGTTCGGGGCAGATATTTGATATAAATGCATGAACATTTCAAGATTAAAATCTGAATTCACATAGGATATATTCAGGAAGAATAAATAAAGGCATGCTTTTTTTTAAGCAGCAGAGAATACAATAATTTTTAATTTTTTGCTCTATCTTGAAGCAGGACCAGTTGATACAAAATGACTGGCTACAAGTAAGTTCCTCTTTTAGTTAACACGCAGCCCAAGTGGGCCTGATATTGCTCACTTAGCTTACATAACTTAACACTGACCATTACACTGCACAGGTTTATCTTGTATGTAAGAATATGTCCTATGTAAACTATTTCCCAAACTATATATCATGCTAATTTTACCTATTTGACTTTATTCTATTAAAAGGTCCTCCTGAACAGGGTTCATACAGGTACATGTGCAAAAAATTCAAGGACAATTCAAACACAGAACCCAGATTCTCAAGGAGTAACAAAGAATCAAGATATAATTTAAAATGCCTCTAAAATAGGTGAAGTAAAAGAATAAGACGAAATAACTGTAATGCAAAGCAAGCTGTATTTGCCATTAGTAATTCAGTGGAACTATAAGTAAAAGAAATATACATGTACTGCAATCCAAACTGATATGGTTTATAACTAACACTGGCAGTACATAAAAAAAGAAGCAAATTTCCTTGTTTCTCCTTGAGGTATTTGACTGACATAACAATGACAACTGCCCCTGCTGTTCAGCTTCATCAGCTAACTTGCTAGTTTATGATCTGAGACCATCGATGTTTTCCATCAATCTTGCTTTCTTGGTTTTCAACTGGTCCAACTCTTCGAGTACATCTTTTCTTCACATGAATGAAAACTGAAATGGCTTGTAACAAGTTTGAGAGTCCAAAAAATGTCTGCATTAAGAACATCTGACGCATTTTCAACGAAAATACTCAGACTGGTCGACCTTCTGTAAATAGCTGTGTAAATGGTTATGTGGTACACCCCTCATGAACTAAAACAAACGGTACAACCTGAATGCATGTTCCACAGGATGCTGTATAAGTGAAACCACTCGCATGCAATGTTACACAGGATGTTGTATAAGGGAGACCACTCGTGCACAATTAGTTGGCGACAGGTTCAATTGCTGTCCAATAAAAGCTTTGAACGCTGATAATTTTTTCCAAATATGAACAATAAAACAATAGAAATGCATAAACATATGGTTCAGATATTTTATTTTGTTCCCATTTTCACAAAATTCAAGTATATCCAAGGATACAGTTAATGTTTGGTCAAAATTTAAGTATATTCAAGGGGATGAAAAGAGATTTCAAAATCCAAGGACATTCAAAGATATTCAAGGTGAGTATGCACCCTGCTGAACATGATGGCATAATTAATATGCACACTCTCTTGCTTATAATGGAAGTCATGGACAATATTTATGATAATACAACCAACTAATAAAAAATATGACTTCAAGAGTGATGACTTAAGCATATATTCTAAGCTTGATCAAAATGGATCTGAAATACAGCCTCCAGAGTGGTAACAAGCCCAGCCAATCAGATGCAAGATTATTTCATTCATATATATGGATCTAAGTCATCATCTAACTCATCAAAAATCTTAATGATAAAAGCATACATTCCAATCTTGATTAAAACTGGATCATAAATACATAATCCAGAGTAGTAACAAGCTAAGCCAATCAGATGCAAGATCACCTCATTAATATGTGGATCTCATTCATTTTTGAACTTGTATGAAATCTGAATGATATAAGCATATATTTCAAGGTCGATAAAAACTGGATCAGAAATATGGTCTACAGAGCGGTAACAAGGTTAGCCAATTAGTTACAAGAACACCTCATTAATGTGCATGGATCTGGAAATATTTCATAGGTCATGTGTAAACACTGTATTACAAAATGTTTCAATTCATGAAGGAAACATTTCCTTGCATCTACAAAAAAAACCACATAATTTTTTCTATTATACATTTTTTAAATGCAAGAATTGTTGATTTACAAGGATATTTCTCAATTATCTGCCAATGTGATTAATAGCTGCATTACTATTTCCATAAAAGATAGTTTCTGAAATCTTACCATTAAAATTTAGGCTGACTAAAAAATTTAGCTCCTAGATCTACTATGGAAACATCACAAAGATTGTTGTATCCAACTGACTTGGTGTGTATCATTTGGATTTCTAACATAGCTTTAATAATTTTTTAGTAATATTGCTACAGTGTCTGCAGTGTGGCAGTTTATAGTGATGTCCAGCACTAGGGCATCATGCCACAGACATGTAGCATGATGTCCCACCCAGTCACATTATCCTGACACCAAATGACCAGTCCTAACAATAACCTCTTAATGCTGAGCACTGAGGCAGCTGTTAGTAACATTTTTATAAGTCTTTGGTAGGACTCAGCCGGGGTTTGAACCCACGACCTCCCACATTTGAGGTGGACACTCTAACCACTTATGTTACCTGAGCAGTCTGGTAAGAATTGAAATTACTATTGAAACAATATGACTATAAGAACTGAAATTACTACTGAAACCATATGATTACTCTATTAATCAAGAGGATTTTCTTAGAAACATTACTTTGTCATAAACTGTAACAGGTACTGTATGGGAGACACTGAATATTGAGCAGAAACAGGTCATGTTAAGTTCAATTATTCACAAACTGCATGATTAATGTGGAAAACTATTTATTTTAAAAAGCAATACCTGAAGGCTATTTTTTGTTTGGAGTTCACTTTTAGGCATTTTTTACGGCACCTTCATATTGACTACATAAATGTATACTACAGTCTTGATGTATTTAAAAAAATTTTCATCCCAACATAAAGAGAAAGGGATGGAGAGAAAGAGAGAAGGAGAAGTAAAATGAAATAGGCCTAAACATGGAACTACATGTCTAACATATATAAGGGCAGATAGATTTCCTAAGTGGAAAAGGAAAATAGCTCCAAAAGTTATACTGACACTGTGGCAATAAAGTGATATCACCGATGTGGTGATATTAATTTCGTTCCACTAATGTATTTCAATATCCCATTATAAAATATATAACAAAAACCCACATTCCAACTTTGGTTTCAATTCAATAATAAATATGGATTCCAGAGTGGTAACAAGCAATTGTTGGTGTCTAACCACATGATACACAATGAATGATGCATGATGGATGCAAAGCTATACCAAAACTATAGTAAGGGGTAATCTAAGCAAATATTTTCATACTTGTAAATCTTGTTCCATTTGGTCCTTAAGGATCTTCAATTCCCTTCTTTTTTTTATGTCAACTGCTTTCCGCATTGCAATGATTTTATCTGAAACAGATTAAGATACATTTATGTAAAACTACTAAACATTAAATAAGACAAAGTGTATGCTTATTTAAAATCATTATGCTCTGGGCTTTCATCCATTAACAAAAACACAAGACAACAAAGTTAACTGTACCACACAAATCAATAGCCATGGTCTACAGGTCCCAGGCCCCTTCTCCCTGCAAAAACACAAGACAATAAAGTCAGCTGTATCACACAAATCATTATCCTTGGGCTACTTGCCCCTGCCCCCCACCCCCACCCCCCCAACACATGACATCAAAGTCAACTGTACAACACAATCATTAGCTTCAGAGTGTTGGCCCCTGGAAAGAAAAACACAAACCATCAAAGTCAACTGTACCGGAAAAATCATTAGCTTTGGGCTACTGGCCCATGGATACCACCCAACCCTTAAATCCCCACAAGCTAACAAAGTCAACTGTACCACACAAATCATTAACTTCAGACACCTGGCTACCTGAAAGAAGAACACAAGCTGTACATATATGCACGCATTAATATATACAGATGCTGATGCCGATGGAAGGGGAGCAGTACAACAGTCCCAATATATGTCATACAGGTGACCTAAAAGAAGTTAAAGATATAAAATGTATAACAACAAAATAAAACATGAAACATTAAAACATCTACAGATTTTTTTAATTACATTAATTCATGCAATTTTTCATACAATTCACGTTTTTGTACACAGTTCAGCCATGAAAATCATAATTATCTTTACTGTACAAAAAATGTCATACTTAGAAGTTTGTCTTATTACTAAACATTTGTAACTGTTTCATACAAATCTAAAATTTGGTATAATTACATGTTGAAAATATACAAATATTGTACAAAATGTTTAGAAATAAAGCATATGTTTAATGAAAATCTGCTGAATACAACTCTTATTGATTGCCTGATAATTTAAATCTTTTCCACACAACACTTACTCTATAACTGGTAACTACTGATGTCAAGTGTCATTTGAGCCACATAATATTTCTCCATTTTATTTATTTATTCAATATTTTTGGGAACCAACATAAATAAAAATTCTGAATTTAAAAAGGGATATATCTGATTTAGTTTCAATGGGTCTTTTGTTATTCCTTTCAGATAGATTCATCAAGTTTGGATAAAATTCAAGGATTTTTAAAACTAATTCATTGATGTTTCAATGACAAAACAATCTTTTTTAAAAAATCGTGAAGTCTCAAAAGGCAACACCTCAAATTCAAGGATTTTTAAACTAATTCATTGATGTTTCAATGACAAAACAATATTTTTAAAAAATCATGAAGTCTCAAAAGGCAACACCTCAAATTCAAGGATTTTTAAAACTAATTCATTGATGTTTCAATGACAAAACAATATTTTTAAAAAATCATGTAAGTCTGTACATACTACAAATTGTACGAAAAGCAGTCAAGTGAGGTAACTCTGTTCTAACCTTGTAACCTTTGTAGTTCCTGCCTGTACATACTACAAATTCTACGAAAAGCAGTCAAGTGAGGTAACTCTGTTCTAACCTTGCAACCTTTGTAGTTCCTGCGTGGCTGCCAACTTTGCTTTAGCTATCAGATCTTGTTTGGCTTTCTCCTGTCGCTCTTTCAGCTCACGCCTGAAATTGTGTGTAATAAGGTGAATGAATGAAGACATGAAAATTGTTCTGATCATAAATATGCTCGGCAAGACAAAGACAAGTTATTTGCTACCTTGTCCCAGTGAAACATGAAATTTAAACCAAACATAATTTCAAAGGACAATGCGTGATAAGGTTTGTTTTTAGTCCCAATCAGATTCAGATGAATCTCAGATAAAAAAAAAGTTTTTCCTCTGTTATGTCACATATATTTATGGATTATAGACATTATGGTGTACATGCTGCATCTGACAAGCTGATTGTCAAGAAAAGATAAATGTAATATTCTGTATTGCACACATAATTTGAATTATCCAATGATAGAGTGCATAAATTTGACTTATTTCGTTTTGAAACATTTTATAAAGGATGTGAGTATTTACATTAGGTACAGTGGATTATCTCAGACACCTATTTTCATTTTCATTTAAAAATTTTGCTTATGTTTATTTTTAGCACTGATCTGCATGTCAAAAATCCTGCCAGAATGACCACAAAATAACAATTTATGTACCTTGTAATCATAAATAATCGCATAAAAGTCATGCAGACCTTTTCGTACATTAGTAATAGCTGAATGTTGCTAAAATGTATAATTAAGAATCAAAACCAGATGTTCAGTGACTAAAGTGGTTATGTGAATGCATCAGCAGGGGGACGATTACATCTTCCTTATTTAATTACCGATTCTATGACTTTATTCCTTATACTGGTAAATGATCATAAAACTAGATACACAAAAATGCATGGGCACAACAACACAGACATACAACAAGCCGCTGAACACCTGGACTTCTTTTTAAAGCAGCAGCTTACTCTGGGATAAAGAAAATTTTGAACCAGGCTGGCAATCTATCTATTCATTTATAAGTTTGTTAAACAATAGAGAAACTATTTTTGATCATATTACCTGGGACTGACGAGCTTTCAGTATGCATGTGCACACATTCACACATTACCATATGCAACATGAAAAAAAAAATAAAAATAAATAAATGTACAAGACATTCAAAATCCAGTAACTGATTCATGAGACAATAGCATAATTACTATGAAATGAGGTAGATAATGACTAGAAGACAAATATTTGTCTGTCACAGATAATGATGCATTGTAACACTTTCCACATAAGTTACTAGAATACCAGAAGGCAAATTACAAAATATAACTGAATAATCAACTCTCATGTCTAACTTGTCATCAATGCTCTTGGTCCAATATCGATGAAAAAATATGTGCTTGATACTCCAATTCATGTATAGCTTTCTGATGATCAATAGAGAGGCATACAAGGAACTAGTAATAGTTACAACATATAAGGCATTATGACATAAAATTCATGTGCTAAAGTCTCATGCAATAAAAGCCCATGCCCATTAAACTGTGTGTAGTCATATATTTACTGTACTTTAGCGTACTCCTGAAAAATGCCAAAAATAAAATCCGATCATTTTCAGTTTAGTTTACATGAAACAAATAGAAAATAAGGTCAGAGAAGGGCTTGAACTGCTACCATTATTTTAAATTGCGACTAAATACTGAATCATCTTACATTTATGCCATCAAAAAACTGTATATCTAACCAGTACACAATTTAGTATATACAGATTACATGTGGCCTGGTGATGCCCCTTATGGTAACAATACAAATATGCAATAACTTTGATCACCTGTTGTTTTTTTTTCAATAAAAAAGGGTTTAATACATATAGCTGCATAAAAAGTATTAAAAGTAGACTCAGATTGTAGAATATAGGATGCATTAAAAGTAAACTCAGACTGTATAATATAATCCATTTCTTCATCAATAAATATATCTTCAATAACTGTTGTCATCAATTATGACAGTCCATATCATACTTTGTCATTAGTTTCATGAGTAGGCCTAGATCTAGCTTGCTAACAATAATTAAAGAGTTGCAGACAATAATTCTGAGTTGTGTATTAAAATAATTCATGAAACTGAAACAAATGAACAATGATGCTAATCAATTTTGCACTTTTGCTGTGTTCAGTGTTGATTTCATAACCATAATATATGGGTGTGATTTACATTATTATTCACATTCTGATCCTGTTTATCTGAGTTCCAGTGTGTGTAGGAGTGTGTGTGTGTGTCTATGTATTTATATAAGGATAGAATATAACAACTTAAAATGATCAAGGTAATGAAACAATACCAAGCAATATTTGTTTCTTACTATCATTACTTTTTTTCAGACCATTTTAGTAAAAGTTGCCTATTATGGCTGCTTCATATTTTAGTTGTTGCTGTGGATGTCATACCTTCATGCACCTTTTCTATATTTAACAACTCCAAATATAATGATTTGTGCTAAGTATTGTCCTAAAACACAATCAGAAAGAGATGACAATCTCCCATACATAAAAGCAATCAACATTAGAATGACAAATATTTTTAAAGAAACATAAAATGCCATTTTTGTGATATTGTGAAAGCCTCTATGGCAATGGACATATAACAGGTAATTAAGAAACAGCTTGTCTCAATTTTTCTGTTTATTTGAGATAAGTGCAAACAAGAACATATATGAAATCTGCAGCCTCTGACCTCCACTCCATGGCTTGCATAATGGAAGAAGAGGAGCAGTTTGCTCAAAATCTGTTATATTAACTGGATTTCCTCAAAAAGTTTAAGATTTTTTCAGATGGTAAACATTAATAAAGCACCTTGAGCTCACATAAAAAAATTCTGTCTCACAGGATAAAAATCAATAAACTTAAAAATGTACTGTCAGTGGACATTGGCTATGTTTTTATGAGGTGGGGTTTCTGCATGATACATAATGTCATTCTTGCCACCATAGTAGATTTTAAGATCAGCTTTGCAAGAAGGTCTGAATGAATTTCTTGTCCTTTGAACATGATTCCAACCACTCAATTTCATTTTCCATTCATCACTGATTTTTGTGTGATATTTCGGTTGCTTAGAGTTTGGTGTTTAGCACTGGATAATAACACATGCTTTGATATCTCAAAAGCTTTTTAAACACTGAAGCCAACTGGCCAAGTTTTATGCCACCTGAACTTTTTATCAATCAATTAACATCTTTAATCCTGTCCAAACTAATGATGATCACAGATAGTAAAGACTCTAATCCATCCTGATAAATATAAGCATGAAAGCAGAACTTAAAGGAGACCAAAAATAAAATCTTTTCTTTTATGCATGTAATTCTCTACAAATTTTAATTCGACTGTAATATTTATAAATTACATATTGCAGGTGGGTAGTGATTATATTGCGAGGAAGATACCATGATTCCGTAAATTGCCAAGTTTTTCCGAGTTTTGATGAGACGACAGATCACGTGGCCCTGTGACACAATACCAGCCAGTCCTCGAATAGAAACAGAAACAAGGCGAGCGAGACATACAGGAGGAGATCAGATTTGGGTTGCACATTAAAAAGTTGCATCTGTTTCCGAGAGATGCTCATAACTAAATCTGTTGAACTGTGTGTTAAGAATTAAAAAAAAACAATGTAATTTTAAAATACTTATACATTGAGTGCTGTGCAAAAATGTGATAAGGATTAAGTGATGGTGCCCAATGACAATGCAATAAATTCATTTAAAAAGGATGAGATTCAATCGTATTATATGTAAATGACATTCATTACCTACCCCCAACACACCACCTAAGGACTAATAATTTGAAATATACATCCAGCACTGAAACACTGAGAGGTAATACTGAATTCTGGGCGAAGAGACTAGAACAGGTACCGACTTGTGTGTGAAACAATATCCATTACAGGGGAGGTGTAAAAGGCATTGCAAACGGTTTTCATCGGTCATAACTTAAGCATTTGTTTTTCAGAAAAAAAAAACCCACAAATAAATCTGCAAACAAAATAGGGCATCGTTTATTTGCCAATCATCTGCTGGTGCTTACATACACACACTGTCGAACATGGTCCAAATGGCAGTCCTTTTCACAAGATAAATACAAGGATAAAGATTAACTGTTAAGTAGTCACACTGGCTTTATTGCTTGTGTCAAAACTTTAACTCTTTTGAAGTTTAGCCACAGCTGACCAGAATATGAAAAAAGGAGCTTGTCCTGGGGGATTATAAGGCACAACACAGGGAGAAATGACGCGTCCCTTGAGCGCTCGCACACTGGGGCAAGGAGGTGGGTCAACAGTCGCCTTCCCCCCAATTTCTATTGTCAGCCAGTTAATGTGAAACTTTGATTTTATACTTGACCTCTTTTCTTTTAATCGTTGTTATTTAAACTGTCCAGGGGATAGTTTTATATCAGTTCCAATCACTACAGATTACCGTTTATACATACTACATGTAACCGGCATAGACTGAAAGGGGATTTTTGTGGGGTTTTTTTTAAATAATAAAAAAATTTTTTTTTTAAGATTACTGAAAATCATGTTTTCTCAAAACACGACTGTGTCAGGGGTTTAGAATCTTATTCTTAGCAAAGCTTCCATTTAATTAAAATCAGATCTCAATTTCACCTAGGACAACAGTGATTTGATTTAGATTGTGCCGTGTTATGGCATGTATGTCAACATCTTGAAAATACATTTACTCATTTCCTCAGGCAAACAATTTTTTTTCGACAAGCCTGACGGGCACCTCACTTTGAATACAGGATGGGCCCGAACTAAAATTACAGGGACCCCGGGTGTTGGGCTATCGATTTTTTTAGCACTGCTGGTGTAGATAAAAGATCTGTGAATTGATTGTTGCATTTTGTGGTCACTTACTCGGCCTTCTTCCTATTTTCGTAACTCACACATTTAACACTTTTCCCAGGATTTAAAATATCCAACAATATGTCTGGAACAGCGCCAACTTTTAGTCTAGGCCTAGCATTTGCATATCCTAGAGTGGCCATTTTTTTCAGGATCCCTATCGTAACATTCCTTTGAGAAGGTAATGAGCACAGAGTGCTGTATGGTGTTTGAAATCGACTCGCTTGCAATAATGTATCCATACTTTCTTTATGTCTTTATCTTTTGGAAAAGAAAAAAACAAACTGTCCACAGCCTTTTCTTAATGTGCCATTACACCCGTAAGCAACGCAAAACGGCATTGTCTTTTACGCTGGCTACTGCCAGTCGGGATGCTGAAGTCGCTACTATGATGTCACATCACGAAAGTAACTGAATAGGCGTGGAAATTTTACATACGAGGTCATGGAAGTTCAGCGCCTTGAAGATATGCCAATATTTAAAAATTGGCATTACGGTCGCAGATGATACTTCAGAATAAGGCTTTCTTCTATAGTGCTTTCATTATTATTTTATATTTCCGTTGATTTCTGGTCTCCTTTAACCTTCAGATTGAATCATCATTATTTTAATCTGACTGAGCTCTTTAGAAATCCAACAATAATTAATTATTGTCTTCAATCCTTTTTGAATTACTTCTGATCACACATAGTATAATCCATGTTGACAAACTTTCAACACCAAAGCCAACTGATCCTGCTGACAGAATCAAAGGGGTGTTAATTATTTTATGCTTGCTGATATTTCAAACTAAACTGCCTTGCTGTGCATAATCCAGCTACCGGTCACATGATCACAGGCAGTATTGCCATAAATATGCTCAATGAAGTAAGATGTGCAAAAAAAATTGAAAAAAATATTTCAATAACAGTTTTGTGAAAGTGGGAGATTTCACTGAGTGATGGGAGACACCTCTCATCTTGGGATAAAAACCCTTCTGGGAAGGAGGTTCAGATGTATACCATATTACCTTGTGAGTGTGAGTTGCCTCGCAATCTGCTGCATCCTGCTGGTGTAACTCTGACATCTGTACGTCAGACTCTGCAACTCCACCTCTGACAATGTCAGGGTCACACGAGGAATGTCATGGTCTTCTGCTCTACACAAAAAATGCTGCCAAAATAACAATAAAAAATTCAATGTTAACTGAATACAATCCCCATTCAATGGCCCCAAGGACAATGCTTCTTCAAGTCTTCAGATATGTGTCAAAACTTGTGATCAATACTATTTTTTAAAAAATAACATAACTGGAAGAGTGCTTGTCAGTATACTTTTGTGTTCTACAATGCGTGTGTGTGTCTGTCCCTATGTTTAACAGCATGTCAAGATGATATGAGTCACATTAAAAGTCTCATTTTACAAAATTATGGCCAATATAACGAATTATACAAAACACATTAGGAATATATCCCATTTCAAATAAAGGTAAACATTAAATGCTACATAATAAAACATAAAAGGTCCCGAGTTTTAAAAAAAAATAAAGGCAAGAAATATTATTCCTTAAAATATAGGGTCTAAATTGATTGAGCATCAAAGAAGGGGTCCTGTTCTTGCCCAGACAAATACAGTTCGAAGTGTGATATCAAATTCATTGAACCCTATTAGATAAAACCATTTTCATCTCAAAATATTTCAGATTACTTTCTTCTCTGAAAGAAAGAGCACTAGGACAGACAATTGCTACATGAACACCTAATCATATGCAAGCTTCTAGAACAAGTCTATTCTCAGCCTTTACAACAATGTAATATCAACTCAGGCAATCAACGGATTAAAGGGAAATTCTAGTCTTCAAACATTTTACCACAACTGTGCAAACATTTTTTGCTCAGATAACTATTAAAAGGTAGTAGCTTAACTTTAATCATCACAAGACCACACAATCAAAGTTCTATCTAGGTACTTTGTAAAATACTTAATTACCTCTACTACTCTTCTTGTAACATCACAAGGGCACATAACATCTCAGATATACTCATTTTTCACACAAGTCTACATTCCTGAAATTTCTTCTACATTTTTTCATGGATGTTAATAAAAATGATTATTTTTAGATAAGAGTTTAGTATTTTTAAGAAGTGACAAACTGGTTCATTGTTATATAGAACTGGTAGAGAATGATGCACTTTCATGATTCAAAATGCTATAAATGCTGACAACAGATTAAACACAAGTCCCTTGAAGGGACTGATGCTTACTTGCTGCAAAGAATTTCCAAGAATCAAAGACAAGATCACTCTACATTTTAACTGCTGTGGGTTGAAACAATTTTTGATATTCTTGAGCTATAACAAAATTTTCTACCGGTCCCATGTGGCAACCATATGGAATATAATTGGCACCATTTTCATTTAGGACCAACCTAAGATTAACAAAAATCTTTTTTAGAAAGGAGTCAATATGACCATCTATTCTGGAGTATCAGCAATAATAAAATGGCAGTCATGGCAGCCATATTGAATATCTTTTGGTGAAAACTCTATGTCAATATGGCCATGCTTCAGAAGTAGCAATAATAATATTTCCAAGAAGTAAAAATTACATTATACCAAGGCCAAAGAAGGAATTGTTTAAAAAAAGTTTTCAGTATACTGGTCCACTGGTATGGAACAACATTCCCAGTGACATAAGGCAGGCTACTAGCATTTCTTCTTTTCATAATCAATGTCTCAAATGGATGAAATCTTTAGACAACTGAACAGTTCTAGTACAATAAATACCACCTGCTTTTCTGTAGTTTTGCATCATTTTCACAGTTGAAATTTTCAATGCAGGATGATATTTTATATTTTATATATGTTTATGTGTTCACAGATGCCTGTGCATGTGTTCCAGGCTTGATACTTTGACTTTTAAAATCACTTAATTATTTAGTGTAAAGCCAGATTCTTCACATCATGTTGTACATAATGTATATATTGTACATAACAGATAGAAGTCCTCAAGGAAGATCAGTTCTGTAACTAATTGAGTTACCTTCTCTAAATAAAGTCTTTAATAATAATAATAATAATATTATTATTATTATTATTATTAAGATGACCCTATGGTGGCTATATTGGATGTTAGATCAGCATCTTTTTCTGTTAGTACAAACTAGACAACATAAGCAGTCATCTTTTGAAAGCTCCATACTGATTTGACTTTCCATTTAGGAGAAACAGTGATAAAAAGAATATCAAGATGGCTGCCATGGTGACTATACTGTATGTCAGATCAACACCATTTACAACCAAATAGACATCATTAAGAAGTGTTGTGGTGAAAACATCATGTAGTTTTGACCATCCAATTAGAAGTAGTGATAACAAGATTTTCAAGATGGTCACCACAGTGGCCATACTGAAGGTCAGATAAGCACCATTTTCATTTATTACCAACTAGCCTTTATAAGAAGTCTTCTGGTGTAAATCCCATGTCAATATGACTTTCCAATTAGAAGAAATATCTATAAAAAATATTTTCAAGCTGTCCACCATGGCAGCCATATTTGATGTCAGACCAGTACTATTCTCATATAAGCCCTACTGGACATCATTAAAGTCTTTTGGTTAAGACCCTATGCTAATATGACTTTCCATCCAGGAGGTAATAGCATGGGGTAACAATCTCCTACACTGGTGGACTAATTTCGCTTACATTTTACAGTTGCAATGAAAAAAAATGAACTCTATCAACTGAGTGCTTATTGTAGCAAATTCTGTATTTTCCCCTTGAACTCTGTCAAGTGAGTGTTTATTGTATCAAATTCTCTATTTTCCCCTTGAACTCTGTCAAGTGAGTGCTTAATTACTCTAAGTCTGTATTTTCCCCTTGAACTCTGTCAAGTGAGTGCTTATTGATCTAAGTCTGTATTTTCCCCCTTGAACTCTATCAAGTGAGTGCTTATTCTAAGTCTGTATTTTCCCCTTGAATTCTATTAAGTGAGTGCTTATTGTATCCAAGTCTATGAACAAAATGAACTCTCTCAAGTGAGCACTTATTCTAAGTCTGTATTTTTCCCTTGAACTCTATCAAGCGAGTGCTTACTGAATCTAAGTCTGTATTTTTCCCATGAACTATATCAATTGAGTGTTTATTATCTAAGTCTGTATTTTTTCCCTTGACATGCTTTCTGGTTATTGCATGTCCCCTGTCTGATATTCCAACAAAGGCTGATCAACAGCTGTCTTGCTAAGATATAATAAACAACTACTGCACAAAGATTAAAAGACTAACTACCTCAAAAAATTACAACTATTTACAAATATAGGTCAAAAAGCAAGCTGAAAAGAAAGTAATGAAAAAACAATGTCCTACTGGAATGGCCTTTTACTTGTTACCTGAGGATTACACAGCTTGAGAAGGTTGACAGATTTCCCACAGACATATATCTCCTTGGCCATTTCCCTTAGAAAGAGTGGCACATTGTCCTCAATATTGGTGGTTGAGAGTGTGTAACCTTTGCTCCAATACAGCTTATCTGTAAAGGTGTTACAACAAAAAGAATGTACCAATGAATCATTCAATTTAAAGCACTGTTTATGTCATTATGGCCCTGTAATATGTGCATTACATATAGATTAGGACTGGAGACTCAACTGACTGAAAGTTGAAACCCAATCTCAAACTCTGCTCCCAAGCTTTATGATTTCCAGGGCAGGACTTTTTCAATATTTTGATATATATATATAGGGCAATTACAAGTTGTACAAAAATCTGAATGTCAAGCATCACACTGAAAAACCCTATGACTCTTCTGTTTTACTTAACAGACAATACACTGATTAGTATTAATTAGTTGTTACTGTAACATTTTCCATCAGAATCCGAGTCATGTTCAAAACTTGCTGTTATATCATAGTATTCAGAGAATATATATTATGCAAAAAAAACTTTTTTTGTGTCCCCTTAAAAAATGCAAAATTTATGTTGATAAAAACATTTACTGCTCTAGAAGCCAATCTACTTATCAAAACTTGTAAATTTACTGGTTTAATATCCTAGTTTTGTCACATATATGTAATCTGTGAGATGCCAAAAAGATACTGAAAGACGAAAACAAAGGCTAATTTTGATGAACGATATGGCAAATTTGTATTGCATACATTGTTCAAGGAAGCAACTAGCATCGCTGCAAAGCTGACAGGTTGACATGTTGTTGACAGTGACAACGATCAATTTAATGTCAATTTGACTGGATGCAGTGGTTTGCATCCTATGAAATACACTGACCCGAAGTACTGCATGAAATATCAAATTGATCCAACAAGTTGTAGATATATCAGAACCTTGGCTAACGAAGATGGGTTGACCCAGTCTGATTTAGGTACCACTTCAGGTGTCCTGACAGGATCCTTGAGATGCCAATTGGAAAAAAATTCCAATGAAAACAGGAGTTTCAAGAAAGAAAACTCCCATGAACCTGTTCTTACCATTCAAAGCAGGGCAAACATGAGAAAAATTGAAATATTGTGGCAGCATTGCAAACAGTTCAGACTAAAAAGCATGTAGATCTCACTGATTCTGCTTGATATAGCTAGTATTACTTGAAAGTAGGTCTTGTACAAAATGTATCAGACAGGCTCCAGAAAGGGAGTCAAATGGTGCATTGTTCAACTTTATCAAAACCCATGGAAGGTGCCATTTCTGACAAAGTGCCAAGGCCTTCAGTCAACACAAGCTAAAACAGACCAGAAGATCTGCAAGGTCTTTGTTCTTGCATAGATTGCTCTTCCATCATGGTAAAATGTGCCTTAAATCATTGGTTGTAATCTAGCTATATCTTCTCCATGAAAAGTCTGAGCAGAGAATTGGCATTTTGTGTCTCTGCTCAACCCAGTGAAAGAAAATTCTCAATATCCCATTATAGACTTTAAAAGTCATGGATATTCTTACCTGAGCAATTCTGTCCTAAACTTGGACTTCTTAAATATAAGCCTGACATGCATCATTCAGCATCTCTGGGTTCAGATGGAAACATGCATATGTGGTTGTTTTGGTGAATGTAAAGGTAAGATTGTCCTGAGAATCCCTACTGCTAGTCACTGATCCAAGGTATTTCCTAACTGCAGGCAGCAATCAGGATTAGTCAACACTCCGAATATCTCTTGCTTTTTGCAAGACTTTTGGACACATATAGGATGGGAAAGGCATGTACATCAAAACTGTTCCAAATCATGGAAGGATATAAACTGCCCGGTTTTACAGAATTAGGTCTCGGGAGATGGGGGACAGGAGCTTGGTGTTCCCCCTTGTTGCAAAGAGGTCCATATGAGGTCAGCCCAAGTAGATGTGGATTTGACTAAAGACTGAGGGGTGAAATGGACCATGTGGTGTGGACCAGATTATTGTCAGGACAAAGAGTCTGTTAGAACCTTAAGTTAGGTTGGGATTTGGAAGATATGAATGTGAGAAAACCCAAAATGGGAAGGCAGATGTCTGGGAACTTGGTTCTCCCTTGCATTCTGATGAAACTGACAGTCTACTTGTCATGAAGAATGACATCTGCAACCATGATGAAAATGGCAGTAACTTGTTATACCACAGTTAACTCTCTGCTACTGTCAAATTGGGAAACATGCATTTTAAGTGTTTAGTGTGGTCTGTTGCAGCGAAGGCAATATTATAGTCAACTAAAGGGTTTGTAAAGTACACTTCAATCCAAATGCCCCCCATTATTTTAGCTCTAATTTTCATGAAGGATTAACATTTTATAAATAAATTCAAAGTGAGCATAGGATTGTGCTTTGCTAAACTTTTATGACATGAGCACTGTTTAACTCCTTTTACAGGTACTCAGTGATATGTTGCCTTATTTTGAGGAAATTATATGATAACTGGCACATGATTTAAATGTGACTTGCTACACAAGGAAATAACCATTTTATTTTTCATCTCTGCTTACCAGCTGGGTTCTGAATTGCAGAAATATTTATTTGTATCTTCCAAGTTATTTATTTTATTCTAAAAGTGTTAACGTCTTTCAATCAAGACTTGCTTTCCTTTTTCCATGAAAAGTTGCATCGCTAAATAAATTATATATATTATATACCTGACCTCTTTATTTTGACAATGTTTCAATTACACAAAACAAAATACAAATGAATAAAACAGTATTGTTTTTGTTTTATAGGAGAATTTGATACACTCCTTGTAGTCTGAATAATTTTGCTCTTCATTTAATAATTGTTTTAAATTTTTGTGTAATGTAAATGATATGCAAAAAGATGAACTATACAATGTAACATTTAGGGCAATCGGAGAACTTTGATGGGAAACCATACTGAAAGTCACCAGTAGATAGACAAACATTCTGGAAGTATTTTCCACCCCTGAATATGGATATTATGAAGTTTATGAGGTACCCCTGTATACTTAGTCTGGTTCCCTGACCAACACCAATGAGTCTAATATGAAGACCCAGCTCCTGACCCAACTTGGTCAAGCAAATATCCAGATTTGACAGCAAACATATTTTTTTGTTGTCGCCATTGTTCCATCAGTCCATAATTTAAGCATTACTTTGGTAAAACTAAGGGTTGGCAAGTCTGAAAGGAATGGAAAAAGAAATGCCTGTAGATACTTGGGTCATGGAGCTGCCTTACGAAGCAGTGTAAGATGTCTGCAAACTGATTAGACTGTGGGAGCTGTCTGAAATATGTCTGTGCTTTTATTACAAGATATGGGAATTTTGTATGAGGGCATTGATGGAGCAGGACAAGGTGGATAGAATTCTGGAGGCAGAAATCAGAAGACTTTTGAAAATTGATGCATGGTAGTTTTAGTTTTCCAAGGACATCACTGGATCACAGAAGGAAGGTGGCATTTGTGAGTACATCTTTGAACTCAGATGAGTGAGGTGACACCATAGTTAGTACTGGTGTCTGTATGTGTTGATGGGTTGTCCAGGCCTGGTTCAAGTGGACTACTTTAGTATGTTGGTTGGTACTGTCCATTAGCTTATTACATGATGTTTGAGAATTAAGTGCATAATATTTGTCTACAATGGTGAATGAGTGAAAGTGAGCAAGAAAGAGATGGAGTATACTTCCCTGGGGTAAGAAAACTCAAGAGACTGCTCAAACAGGTAAAAAGACACAAAGTGGATGGTATTGGCAATGCCATTAGTTAAAGTGCAGACGAGGCATGAGCAGAAGTAGTAGCTGGCAATTTATGGGTTTTGGTGCTAATCCCTCTATCCAAAGGGAGTTCACTCTTGTCTGACTTTTGTCCCAGAAGGCAGACTTTTTTTAGCACTTTTGTTGGTAAAATAAACCAAAAGATGTTGTGCATATCCTTTTAAGCTTGGAAGGGTTGAATATGTGAGTCAGTGGATGATCTCCAAGAGGTTATGACTGAGTAAATTATTTGAAGACATAATAAGGATCCCTCCTCAATTTTTTCCACCCATCATACAATAATGATGCTTCAGTGCCAGAAAAATTTAGAAAGAATTACCTCTACATTCTAAGTAGTTTCTATCTCTGTTGATCATAAATTCTCCATAGATGTCTCTGTAATTTCCATTAAAGACCCATTCCTGTACAAACCTGCAAATAAGAACCAACAAAACTATCAAATGAAAATTATACTATATTAACAAATACATCTTGTTTAACATATTATAATTCAATCACAAATTAGAAAATATGAAACATTTTACTTCAGTCAGCATGCTTTTCAAAAGATCTTCTGAGGGCATCTGAAATCATAACAATACAGAAAGGTGCTCACATACTCTTACTGTTATTTTATCAATTTCTTTTCTCACAAAACTGTACAAACATTTGCAAGTCCATGTTAATTCTGCATCTTGGCAAATTATACCAAAAGCATAAAAAAACAATTTTCATCTGTAGAATTTGATGTTTGATTCTCAGATGAAAACTGAGTAACATCATGCATTAAACCATGTTTGGATACAGAAGGGACTTACAAGAGGTATGGCCCACAAGTGGTTTGGAGTAGTGAAAGCATCATGGGGTAGTTGTCAGTGCTAACTGCTTCCAGGGTTTCCCTGTATAAGTAACTCAATAGCTGCACACCCTGGTAATGAAAAATAAACACAGTGATAATGAATTTACCAACAGAAAAATATAAATTCAAAATACATACTTCAAATGTCAGCAAAAATGGGAAAGATATCAAACACATTTCATATGCAAAGTTTCCATTTAACTGTGTTCTTCCAGACTTGATAAAGCAAAAGAAAATAAAATAACAATCACTTCAAAATCTGTGTGAACTTTTAAAAATTGATTTTCTTTTTAAACAACTTGTATTCCTTTCTGTGGCAAACTGGAAACTAATTTTTCCAGTAAAGTATATTTCTTCGTTAATACTTACCTGATCATAATACCATAGGACTACTACTATCTTGCAAGTCCAGCCCTCCTGGGCTAAATGTATTTGCCAAGAGTGCTAGTAGTTACATACCCATGGAGGTGGCAGTTAGAGTGACCTCCCATTGATAAAGAGATTGGTGCCAAAATCCCAAGAATACTTTTTGTTATTACTGGAGTGGAATGCACACTCACAAGCATGATGCAACTGCAGCAAGGCTGGAAGTGTGACTGTGCATTATGATAAGGCAAGTATTATTAAAGAAGTATATATTACCCCCCAAAAATCTGTTCAAGTATGTTACCTGATCACAATACTTTAAAAATAGGCAAGAAGTGGAGGGAGTTACATTTGTTATCCCCTAAGGTACTTGAGGACGTTTACTGATAAATAATCCAGCTTCAACATTGACTCCATATGCAGAGACACAGCTTTTATGAAAGGGAAAAATTTTCCTTGTGCATTTCCAGTGGAAGTCATCAAACCATATCATTAGAAAGCTGCCAGACCATCTAGGATGGTAAACTGTTGGGCTGTAGCAACAGGCCCAACCAGGTCAAGCTAAGTCATTTAGAATGAAAGCTCTTTGAGGTGGAAACTCAATAAAGTAGACTCTGAACCCTATCTCAGTCATTGTATAATGTCAGCTAAGGAACAGTTTCATTCAAATGCAATGCTGTTGCAACTGCCCTAACTTCATGAGCTAAAATGCATAACATGTTTTTTTTTTATCTTGGGTTAATTCTCGAGATGTGGTGTGGATAACCAATTTTATCCAGGACAAGAGTGCCTGCATATGTTGTCCTTTCTCTCTTTTAAGGTATGAATAGACTGGGTCTCCCTTGACTCACCAGCTAGGTTCTTTTCAGGTACCACTTCAGATCTCTCACCAGGTCCTGTGGACAACCTTGATATGAAGCATATAGGATAGAAAGAGGTTTCACCACAAAAGACTGACTTCCCAAGTGCGAGAGCCTGTTCTTGGCAATGAAAGCAGGGGTAACTGTGAGTGACAATGATCCATCCGATCTGAACTTTAAGAAGTTTCCATCAACCGACAAGGTATGTATTTTGCTGATTCTGCCTGCTGTTGCTAAAGCGAGCAGTAACCAGGTCTTATATGAGAGGTAACCCAATGTAGCTCTTGGGAGCAGTTCAAATGGTATCTAATTCAGCCAGCTTAGCATCCATGATAGATTCCACTTTTGGCACAGAGCCAATGCCTCTAGACATGAGACATTGAAATTTGACAGAAGATCAGAGAGCACTGTTCTGTTTGATATCCTCTCTCCTATGATGTCAGAGATCATGGAATGATAGCTTTTTATCATGTTTCACACTTATTGTTTCCCATGAGAAAGTCAAAGCATGAAGTTTTCTACCTGAGGTATTGATGCCTTTACAAAATGCATTCAGAGTCATGCCATTACATGAACATTCTTCACTTTCTCTCAAATGCTTTCAAAATATTATCACTTGAGCAATTCTCTCCACCACTTACTGAAAGAACTGTTTGTTCCTGAGGACTTGTTTAATATGATCCTGACAGTTTCAACAACTCTGGATTGGATGAAATGCCTGCCATCATGGTTGTTTACGCAGATGAGGAACATCTCTATTGGCCTTGGAATTTCTGCTGCAAAATTTATTTGGCCATTTATCCATGATTTTTCCCACCTTAGTGAAACAACCAGAATGAGGTGACACTCGAATTCACTCGCTTTCTGTATTACCTTTGGTATCATAGGTGTTGGAGAGTAAGTCTATGTTCCAAACTGTTCCAATCTATGAAATCAGCATTGACTGCCCAGGTCTCTGGATCCAGGACTGGCAGGACAAAGGTTGGGAATCTTGCACCAAGTAACAAATAAATCTATCAATGGTGAATTCCTGCACACAAATGTGAGTGAAAACCAAGCAATGAAGCGGACAAATTTTTTGTATTAAGTGATTCTGCCAGGACAGCAAGTCCACTAACGAATATAGTCAACTTGGAATATGATGATAAAAACACCAGCATATAAAATCCCAAACAAGAACACAAAGGTCTAGAGACTTGCCTTTATTGTGTTTTGAACTCCATATCCAAATGGATAAAATACTCAGCTGGTATGATCTCAAATTTTTCCTTATTGACAATGAATACAAGGCTGAGAAGGAGAGTAACAAGGGATATCATGTCTTTCTCCAAAATATAATACACCTGGTTCTTTTGAAGAATGTTTTCCAGGTAGTTGGATGTCCTTGCCATGCAGGTCCTGAAAGGGGCCATTACTCTGTCCATCAGACATGTCAATACGCAGATACCCAGAGACTGATGTCAAGTCTGAACTGGAGCACAATGAACTGTTAAAATGTCTCCCTGAAGGCAAACCACAGGAACTTCCTGGAAGCTTTGTGAATTGGGACATGTAGATATGCATCTTGCAGGTGTACACTGATAGCAAAGTCTCCCTTGGTGTTTCCATTTTCAACCATGGGACATGACAAACTGTTTTCAGCTTGTTGAAAGGTTGCCATTCATACCAAGAACCAGCATAGAACCCACTGCAACAACATTCCACACCAACTGTTGTGTATTGTAAAAGGCCTTCAGTCCATGAGTACTGAATAGAGTTTTGTTATTGCCCAGGCTGCAATGTCTTGGTCTACTGCTGGTGTATCTTAGTGAAAAACTGGAATATGGGTTTTATGGAACCTCCTATTAAAATTTGATGGAAGGAATCACTAGAAAAAAGTCTGCTGATACTAGGGTCCTGTAATTGTCTGTGTAAGCAGCCCAAAAGGTCAGCAACACACCCAGACTGTGGTTGCAGTTTGAATGCCATTTTATCCTTTTGTATTAGTAAGTCAACTGATGCTGGAACTTTAGAACTTTAGTCCAGGCTGTTGATGGAGAAGGAGGACAAAACTCCTGTGGCAACAAGTGAAAGACTTCCTTGACTGACACCCAGAAGGCAGATTTCTCTTGTTACAGCGAGATCTAGTAAAGAAGATGGAGCTCTTGAGCATACTTTGTTATCTCTAAGTGAATGTGATGATACCAATGCCTCCTATGTAATCTAAGACATAGTTAAAGACTGTCTAAAGGGACAGAATGTCTGGATTCGGACGAGGTCACTTCCAAATGATCCATAAGTAAATGCTCTTTTTGAGTGGCAAAGGCCTGAGAATGAAGTGAATCCACATCCTTTGTGTACTGGGGCACTGAACAGGACACCAGATGCAATCTGTGACTTCTGGCACTATTTTGTAAAAGTCGATACATGAGAGTACCTGTGTGGTGTGAGGTAGCCAAACTGGACAAAGACCCTCTGTCTTTTGGATAACAAGATATGATTGATTGTGGTGATCAAAGCCATTTGGCAAAGTCAGGTTGTAACAAAGCAGTACCATTTTATCTTTCATGACATTGTCCAATTCTTTATGTTGGGATGGGTTACGGAATATCTGATCCACATAATCATACTTCTGATGTGTGAGGCAGTATCTAAATTGGCTTAATTTGATCTTGATTTTGCTCCAATGTAGCCAGTGGAGAAGACTGTCCATCAAACCTGTGCATCAGGCCTATTGGTTCTGCAAAAAGAGGTTTATCATGTTTAGTTAAGGATGGCGCTGGAGATGCTGCTAACTGGTATAACTTGATTGCTTTGTGGCTGATGAGCCTTCTGGATTGTGATACCTTTCAAAAAGCAAATCATTCAAGAAAGTGATGTCAACATGTATACTGATGGTATCCATATCCCTCAAGGCGTGCTTCTGCAAATTCTCCTTCTGTGCCACCAATACTGCAGCCCACTGACTTTCAGTCCATGAAGCACATATCTGATGTATTTATGGAGGGGCAACTGTTTCCATAGCTTCACTTTATTCTGTTCATGGTCTAAATCTGTAAGACAAATTAGTGCAGACAATTTATGCAGGTGTACCCTGGCAAGGATCCTCCTTTATGAACTCAGAGAGTGGACATATAGAGCTACACACTGTGACAATTTATGTATAGGAAGGGCCCACATTGTAGCTTATACAGGTATCAGTACTATTAATACTTATGAAGTGGATGCTTTAAATTAATTGTAATATAACTTGCATGTAGGTAAAGACCAGAGTGCCTCTGCAGGTGAAGTCACAAAATCATCATTTTCAGTAATTACAAAGTGGATACTGTGACTAAAACTATGTTTATATATAACTTCAGTATGTGTATCTGAACATAGTGGAAATTACAAAACAATTTAGTTTTCTATAACACACACAATATCCGCACATAAAATAGAGCTACACCAATGTCACAGGATGCACTAGCAATTCATACAGATACATAAAAGGGACACCTATGTGTTTGTGCACAACAAAAAGATAATTTTATAAGACTGAAAACTCTGTCATCAAATGAAAGGAGAAAGATGAAATTATAGATATAGTATACTTCCCTTCAAAGAAAAAACTCCAATTTGAGCCTGCAACTCAGATCAAGCAGAAGTAGTAACTGAGTTACTGATGCAATCTGACACCAACAGCTGTATCAAGGGGAGATAATTCTATCTAACTGCCACCTATGTGGGCAAGTAACTTTGCTTTCTTAGCTAAAACAGTTAGCCTGGGAGGGTGGGATTTGCGAGATAGTAGTCATTCTCTTAAGGTATTATAATCGGATAACATATCTGAAGAAGAAATATGGCAGTACCTGACTTCTCTCTTTACTAAATCAATAGACTTTTGTTACAAATTACAAATTTTTAAACTGATACCAACCAGTATCATTAGATTGTATTTCCAAGCATTCAGTTTACTTTCATAGTACAGAGAAGTTATTGGGGACTAGAAGATCTGAAAGTGATTCTAGCAATTTTCTGTTTTGTTTTCTGAGATTACTGAGACACTAATATAGAGTGGGAACTGTTTTATTTACTGCATGATTTGATGCTTATTACCTTAATATAAATTCTTTAGTAAGTCAACAAATACAAAGATAAATACAGCTGATTAAAAATAAAACATATTGTAGCAATGTAGGCAAAATAAAGAACTTATTTGCAATGATACAAATAATTTTGGCCTTACTGTGAAACATATTACTGCTGCAATTTAACAATCTCTTTTTCTTTTGTCTCACAAGCCACTTTTGTGAACAATATTTCTTATTGTCTTTTTTTGATTCCTGCAGATACTGAATGAGTATTTCTTGTCTTAGGTTTGTTTTGCTCTCATACTTTTAGCATGTTTTTCCAACCTTCAATGTTGTAAATTTCTTTTTTCTGGATGAACAATACATAATTTTTCCACTGCATACAGTACACATCCCACATCCTGGTGTGTTTATTTTTACATTGCATACAATATACATCCCACATCCTGGTATGTTTATTTTTCCATTGCATACAGTACACATCCCACATCCTGGTATGTTTATTTTTCCATTGCATACAGTACACATTCCACATTCTGGTATGTTTATTTTTCCATTACATACAGTACACATCCCACATCCTCGTACATTTATTTTTCCACTGTATACAGTACACATCCCACATCCTGGTATGTTTTTTTTTCCATTGCATACAATACATATCCCACATCCTGGTATGTTTATTTTTCCATTGCATACAGTACACATCCCACATCCTGGTATATTTATTTTTCCATTGCATACAGTACACATCCCACATCCTGGTATGTTTATTTTTTAAATGTAGTCTGCCACAAATACACATTCACAGTCTTTTAACTCAGCCATTCCCACTTAAACTTGTTTTTTACTCGCTTTTTCAGTGATCTGATGTCTGCACTGTGATCTAACACACTCATTTTTTAAACTTGTTTCTTAAATATGATCAGAAAAGCATTTATACAGCTGATTTCTCCAATATGCTATAACACATACGTGTGACAAGTTATTTTCTACACTGTTTTTCATTAGTTCAAACTGCCAGTCACTGTTTGGATAGACCAATTAAAACATACTTTACAAATACTGCAATCATATATAATGGTTGCATCTAATGAAATATCTAAATGGACAGAACAAATAATGGAATTCATCCAAATGCAAGAATGAATCTGAAAATTCTGGAAACCAGGTCGACAATGTCTAAAAGCCAGAAATCTGACAAAATTCAGGAAACATATTTCTGATAGTATTATATTTCAGAAGATAAAAGTAATGATTGTCCAGCAAGCTGTTTTAGGACTGACAGCTAATATATGCCAGATTATATGATCCTTTTTTGAAATACAGAATTAATTCACAGATTATTCTTTATTTACACCCTGGTGTCAATAGTCATGGTATAAATTCAGAAAACTAATTTAAAAGTATATCTCAGACTCGATACACTGGCTATATACAAGTATATCTCAGACTCAATACAATGGCTTTGTCTAAATCATGTTTCTTCCCAAGCTAAAGCTTTGGTCTTTAGCAGACACCACTGAGATACTACAAACTTGAAATGAGCTGAAAGTCATGTGTATTTAAACTCAGTAGCCTATACGATGTTCATTTCTTAAAACTGGCATACATAACATCTCAAACCCTTAAGTTTTTATCAAATGCATGGCATGATCTTTATTACTGTTCCTAGTTTATATCTCAGGATACAAGTTTCACCTGATTTTAGAGTGTTAAAGTTAAAAAAAAAAAAGCAAAATAAAAATTCTGCTTATACAAAGACACACACACACACACACAGGATGAATTATTTCAAAACGAAATCAGCATTTAAGGTTAGGATGGAAAATCACGTTACCTTGGGAAAGTCCGACTCATTGACTCTGTCTACCTGTACAGGTCTATCACACTTACAGAGTTGACTTAAATATCTGCAAAAATAAGAATTACAAATTATCAATATGCAATTTAACAATGTGTTCAAAACTAAAGCCAAACAATGACAGAGCTTGTCATCAACAAATGGTTAACAGTATCCTAACAATTATCTTTCAGTAAGTATATTAATTAGTAACTAAAGACTAAGTGAAAACTTTTAATGCATAATGCATTTTCCTAGAAAGTAAATTTTATAGTAAATTGTTTCTCTGAGATTAAATACCCAATCACATTTGTGTTAAGAAACTCAGCTACCTCTTGAATCCAGCCCTCCCAAAATGAACAAAAAAATATGTGTTAACCATAGCATCTGTGGGAAGAAGAAATTCTTCCCAGATACCTTTGCCACCAATAGGTGGTCACCCATGTACCAAGTGCTATTCAGTTTAAGCTCAAGCAGAACATGAACATGGGTGCTCACTTTTGTCGGGAGCAGGATGGCTTCATAGTAATATGATTGGGTAAGTAATCTCTGTGAAGCAAAATTTACAGTAAACTTTACAAATACATTCCTTGATCATATTAATATCTGGAGACTAGGTAATAGGAAGAGAATGTGCATGAGCATCCAAAGGATATCTTTTGAGAGAAATATGACTGGACTCTATATGTAAAGAAAAACCATTCCTCGAATGCAAAGGCAGCATAACTGTAGATCATGTGACAATGTCTACAACATTAATGAGAAATGATGGTGTTTTCTTACCCATGCCTGTGAGAAGGTTAAATTGTCATTAATTGGGTTTGCTGATCACTTGGGCACCATCCCCTGAACCCACCAAACTCAGTTCTCTTCTTGATAAAAAGCCTGAGTGATGCATATTTCATGAGATGTATCTCTTTTGTGAAAATGTCATAGTGCACTGAGCATAACACGTACTTAAACCAACATGACGGAGATTGGTGAATTATGTCATGCTTCCTGGCCTTCATCGGAAGGAAAAGATGTTGTCAGGCCTGGTGAATGTTTTCAGTTTCAGTCCATTTCAAGTAGTGCCTGGGAACAACGGGCCAGGTCTTGCACAGCTTCTTCTGGTTTTGTATTGATCACAAAGAGCAAGTGAACAACCTCCTTTCTGAATGCCCATTTTAACCTTTTCTTGGCTATGATATCTGGCTGCATCATTTGGATAACTGACTGGAACTGAGATAGTTTCAATCTACTCATAGGGCATCCAATTCACTCACCCAGCAGGCTGAAGCTAGGGTTATCAAAAAGCATGTTTCATAAGCAGCAATTATAGCTTCAGAAAAATTGGAGCAAAGGCATTTCCCAAAAGCTGTCCCAACAGATTGAGGGCATTTCATGCTTCCATGTCATCAGAAAGAAATTTATCATCTGACGCCCCCCAAAGTGCACAAATCTGATAAAAGATAGTGAATGGACCACTAGGTAGGAAGAGTCCAGCCCCTCTTCAACTATGATGTTAAGCCTAACAAAATGCATCACATCTGGACTGTAATCTTGTGCTGAGAACACAGCACAGAAAGTCACAGATCAGGATCCAGAGATCAGATGATAATAATAATAATAATAATAATAATAATAATAATAATACTTTATTTATAGAGGGTGACTCATTAGTCAAGGACTATTCTCCCTTGAGGCCCTCTTAAGAGAGTATAACAATGTGCATTATTTGAAAGATAGCAATAATTACTGTTTATTTTAACATGTTCAGTATTAAAATACTAAATTCCATTATCTATTAGAAACACATACATGCTCATGATATCTCCTCTTAAATACTGTAATATTTTCAGCAGATTTTACATGTAGTGGGAGCTTGTTCCACAGAACTGTACCAAAGTATTGGAAGCTCTTTTTAAACTGCTCTATTCTTGGTCTTGGTGCCAGAAGGTTTCCATGTAATATTGATCTCAACTGGTATTGAGTTGAAAAAGGCCTGAATAAGTCCTGAAGATATTATGGTGCAGTTCCATGTAGATATTTATATACAAGAACTGCCTTGTGAAAATCTGTAAACAGTGCTTTTGAGGGATAATCTAAAGATGCCTCTAAAATTATGTGTGCTGCTCGTTTCTGAAGTTTATAAATCCTGTCAAGCTGAGATTTAGCACAGTTTCCCCATACATTTGAACAATAATCCATTGTTGGAAAATATATGACTTGTAGTACAGATTGCGAGTTTCCATGGGTAAATATTTCTTGATTCTGCTGAGTAAGGCAATTCTGGATGACAGTGACTTACAAATCAATATGGTCATCCCACTGTAAATTATTATCCACAGATACACCTAAAAGCTTTTGATGTTGGACATTTTGTAACTGATAATTATTTATTGCAAGAGATAGTTCTGGGTTCCATACCTTGTGTAGCTTTTGTGATGTTCCCAAAATCATACATTTTGTTTTACCTTCATTAATTACCATCCTATTTTTCTGTGCCCAGTTTTGGACTCTAATAAGGACTGAGTTTAATCTATTTTGGATAACTTCATTATCAGAACTAGATGTATACAAGGTTGCACCATCTGCAAACAAATCTGTATTTATGGATTCATTATTTAATGGTAGATTATTGATATAGATAAGAAAGAGGAGAGGGCCTAAAATTGAACCTTGAGGGACCCCTGAATGAATCTGGTCAATCATCCCAATGTAAAGGAGAATGGCCACTACCTCCACCCTCAGACAAAGTTGATCCTTCCAGACATAATAGGTGTTGATTATGGCCTTCATTTCCAGAGTGTTGATGCGAAAGACCCTCTCCTGTGGTCCCTAACTACTACTGACTGATTGTGCTGAAGTGGGAAAGCAAGTGGGACCCCCAAGCGTTCAAACTGGTGTCTGTACAAACACCAATCTTGACTTGGAGTTTTCAAGAGGTATTCCTACTATATGTCATCATTCTTTTGCTACTTCACTGACACAGGAATTGTTTTATCTCAATCAAATTGCAATCTGATAATTTCATTGACTTGAAAAGGTGTACAATAGGCAAGGAGGACCATATGAGGTGAGAACTTTGAGTCAAATTGAGTAAACCAAGGAAATGCAAAACCTCCCTCAAAGCAATCTATTATCTCACTTGAAACTGGCCTGAAGAGCTTAATAATCCATAGAGTGTGCAGGGAGGGTGAAGAGAGTTGAAATATAAAAATTCCTTACCAACATGGATGAAATGCTAGAAGGGAGTAAGATATGACTCCTCCCAGTTCAAAAGGAATCTTAGCTGGGAGAAAAGTATGACTAAGCTAATCATGTCCTGCAATAGAATAGAACCTGTATCTACATGTTTCTCAAGGATATCATCCAGACACACTGCAGTGCAGTCAATAGTCTTAAGGAATGCACGTGGACTGAGATAGAGCCCAAATATGAGTGTACAAAACTGGTATATAGTTTCCTAAATCATGAACTGAAGAATCTTGCATGAAGCCAGCTGGATAGAGATATGAAAGTATGCATTTGTGAAGAACGAATCTCATCTCTTTAGATTGAAAGCCTTACAGACCTTACCAACACCATTTGAACCTCAGCACTGATTTGTATCTGTTCAGCCAGCTCAGATCTATAACCAGTCATTGCTTTCTAACGGCTTTCAGCACTAGACATGATTAAAAATGAAGAAAGTTTGGTTTGATGACTCTCTCTCTACTGCCTTCTTTAATAGTGAAGAGCAGATCTACTTTTGTAGATTTTCTCCCTTCTTTGGATTGGTCAAGAACTCAGTCATGGTTGGGAGGATAAAAGGAGGGTTGCTGGATAAACAAAATCCAAAGACCCTCTGAAACAACACAGATCACCCATTCAATCTGCAGAAAAGGGTTTGGTTTGATATGGTTTGGCTTGGTGCATTATGGCACAGCAATGCAAGTAGGTTAATTATTGCCAAAGCAACTGGAATAAAGTATCTTGCCCAAGGACACACCACAGTTGCTGACCCAGACTGGTCCAATGTTAGGATTAAAACCCACACCCTTATGCTAACCAATGAACCACCGTGGCTCCCAATGAAAAGGATAGATCCAAAAATGAATAAATCTGATACCTACATGCAGGTAGTGTCAGTAGATGACTGGGGATGGCAATCACTGACAGTTTTTCAATTATCCCAAACTGGAGGAGGGGGGGAGAAATTATCCTTCTCCGGCACCACTTCTGTGCTGTTTATCAAGCCCAGTGGAATGGAGGAGGAAGCAACAGTATCTCTGGGAATATTGTGATATATCTGTCCAGTAATATGCCATCAACATCAAACCCATCAACAGTACTGGCAGACAGGCAACTGCCTCAGTTTGTACGGTGGTATGAGTTGCTGGATTGTGATGCAATGTACCAGTTATACTGGTCCCCATAAAATTCCATGTACAACGAGACAGTCAGCCAGTTTACAGCACAAGTGATGAAATCACTCATATATGGTCATTACAGTATTTACAGACCCTCACATTTGTAGCCCCTTACTAGTTTAAAAAATGAAAAGCATCAAGGATATAAAACAAATGCACAAAACTTAGTCATTTAATTCATTGATTTATAATTTCTAACCTGATTGTTGCCAGGGGGTCCCACACAGTACCAGTCTGTTGGCATTTGAATCAAACAACAGTTTCTTTAATAATACGGTCAACATATCCACATGGTTGGGTCTATATTTTCAAACATAAGATTTTTGATAATTGCATTAATTCCATAAATTCTGGAGTTACATCTCTCTGAACAGATGTAAACAAAAGTTCCTTTTTATTTGTTCAGTTTGTTTTAGAAATATTAAAACTACACATTGCAAATATTGGACACAGATAACAGTTTTTACTGAAATGGACTATTCTAGAAACCAGAGCAGTCTGTCTGCATGTTTACATCAAGAGCTTCCATTTAGTTTGAAATGCAAGTAAGTTGACAATGTTAAGGACCTCTGGCAACAATCAGGTTAAAATTACAAACTGATGAATGAAATGACAAAGTTTTATGCACTTTATATATCCCTGATGCTTTTCATTTTTAAAATCAGTAGGGGGATACAAATAAATAGTAGCATGTGCAAATACTATAGCGAGCATTTAAAACAAGCAATGTAAGCACAACTAAGTAACAACCTGCAAGTGCAAACTATATCTATAAAGCACTTACTTAAAACAAATGTGTAAATCAAGACAATGTCTGCAAGATAAACGTATCTGAAATATCAAACATACTGTGTGCAAATGGAAAATCAGTGACAAGGTCCACAAAATAAACAATGCAAAATTATCAATTATTGATGAAAAACACAAATAAAGTTACCAATATCTTGAAGTGACCTTTATTATCAATACTATACTAACTTTACAGGTGGATGGATAGAAATAAAGGAGAACTCAGACACAGATTGAAAGGCTATGTTATGAAATGCTGTTTGTATCACAGCAAAATCTTAAGCTGAATAACACCCAGCATATGGATGGCCACCTTATGAAGGAAATGGGGAGAATGTTTATAAAAGGTATCTTAGAAGAGCTTCTTCCCAAAGATGCTAATGATATTGTCCTCATGATACACAGATGGAGAAGACAAATTTTTGTCATTATTTCCTAATATCAATGTGACCAGTTAATGTATTAAATGGAGAAAGTCCCAGATCTCCTGTAATTTGAGTTATCCTTGATTCAGGAACTGTATGAAGCTGTGTAACCACTTTTAAAAAAAATATCATAAAAATTATTAGGGTATAATAGTTGAAAATAAGCCCTGCCCCAGTAATCATGTAATAGTCACTACATGAATGACTAAAAAACGGACCCATTTTCTTCATACTTAATGCCATAGACTTGTGACTATGATATGCATTTTAAAGATAATCATGACATGATTTAAAAAAAAAAGTAAAACAACATCTCAGAGCAATAACTAAAACATGATTCTGTGTCCTTTGATCATAAAAGACCAGTTTTCATGTGAAACATTTTAAATTCTGTAAATTTTTCCTGTAGTCAGTATTAAACAATGTAATGTAAATTTATCAAATTAAATCCACAAACAAATATCTGGAATAGAGGACATGTTCTGATATCTGATTTGATATGATGTACATTACAAATATGAGAAGGGGTTATGCCATTGCTGACAAAAGGCTTTGCATTCAATTGCCACTTGGAAATGGTGTGTTCGAAAAAGATAAGAAAAGTTTTAAATTTTTAAGTATGTTTCTTCATTAGCATGGTAATGTATAAATTATTTGCTAAATTTAAAATATTATGATTTAAGAAAAAAGATACATCGGCTCCTAGGAGTCAATAACAAATATCCCCAACATATAGGTCTGCTTAAAATTGGTTCAAGTTTCATTGCAAAATTAAAGCTGTCAGTAAGTTTGCACTAAAAGTAAGCATATAAAAATTGAAGAAAAAATATATGTGACCACTATGGGAACTGCATTATATTGCATGGCACATGGTCGCTTTACTGTCTGAAATATCGACACTATTTAACCTAACAACCGATTCAAAGTTCGATATAATATTTAAACAACATGACTGGATGTTGAGGATAATCTACAACACTTAATCTTGCTTTCGAAATTTAACATTTGAATGACATGAACAAATACTCAATAAAATTTTCTTAAATATACCCTGACCTTATCACTGTTCAGTAGATATTAACTAGGTCTAGTTTTATTTCAGTTGACATAATTTTCTCACTTACTGATGAACCTATCTCATATCAGAATTATTTGTAAACTATTCAGATATTTACTAAAGTTTCTTTAAGTTAGGACACTGTTTCCGTGATATAATAACAATATTCAGGTTTACTGATGAAGAAAGTATGACTTTAAAGAGTGCCTCTCAATTCCATTCACATTCCGATTGGTGCCTTCCTAAAAATTGTGCTGGTGGTATATAATAAAAAAATGAAAGGCAAAATAACAGAAAAAGACAAATAAGATTGTTTCAGTCAATATAAATTTGATTTGTTTCTCTGTATTTTAAAGGTGCAATATTGATAGGAATTAAATAAAGATGTGGCAGACAGTTACAGTTCAATTTCTTTACATGCAGGGTCCTCCATCTATGAGTTGGACACTATGTAATAGTAATAAAATGCAAACTTTAAATAGAAAAATACGTTCATTTTTAGACACCAGCACAAACTTGCACCATAAAGATATTTCAAATACAACTTTGTTCATGATAGATACAAGTGTTGAAATTTCTGTGGAGTAAGCCTGCACTCACAAAAGATTCCCAAAAAATTAGGAATTATGCCCTAAACATCAATCAAAATTTCCTTACTGCATTTGAGTGAAGACCCTATTGAGGATGAACTTGAGCTGTATGAGGGTTCTGTTGTGTGGTAGGGATAGAATCACAGCTCGATAGTGTTGTAAGACTTTTCTGACAGCTGTAGTGTAAGCCTGGTAAACCAGTCCAGCACAGTAAAAAGAATCAAGAACTGAGGCCTGTGAAAACAGGACAAGTCTGTAATAGTTCTGTCCACATTCCATGAAATCCTGAAGCAAGGCATGCATTCCTTCAGGAGTCATGCCACTCATGTAGATTCCTTCCCTGACACTAAAGCACTGCATGTCCTGCAAAAATAAATGATGAACAGAATGTTTTAAATATTTACACAGAATACTAGTTTACGAATATTAACATAAAACACCAGTGTCAACGGCATATCTTAAAGTAAAATATATAGATCCTTGATTGATGAAGACATTGTCAAAATAAAATGTTATCACATCAGACTGAAACAGGACAGACCTTTTTGCAAATCCTGACTGCAAACAACAAGTTGCTCTTTGCCAGTTATTATTTTCAGACCAGAAAGGTCATGTTGGAGAACAAAAGTACAGTCTGCAGCTTAATGGCACAATTTTTGACCTGTAAAACTGATATTTTGGGAGGTTCACAAGTAATAAGTTCCAACACAATGACTGACCTTTGTATCCAGATAGCCTGTCTAATCCCTCTTCTATCAATCCATTGCACAGAATCTTTCCAAAATTTCATATCCTTCTTAAAATTGACCACCTATCAGTCCAGTGGCTTTGAACTCCTTTGTGAATTGCTCACATGCAAGCAAACCATCCACCATTAAACTGCAGCTTGTACAATGATTCTCCACATCAATCAGTAAATGTAAAAAATGTTAAAAATTGGTTTCTTCTTTAAATATATTACCTGGTCACAATACTTTAGGAGAATAGGTAAGAGGTGAAGGAAGTTACATCCCCTTAGCTGAAGAGAGTGCCAATTCTGATCCCCTAAAGGTATTGAGGCATCTTAAAATCTCTGAAATCTGCCAAACTATCTGAGAAAGTAGCCTGTTGTGCTGCAACTGTAAGCCCAACCAGGTTGAACCAAGCCCAAAAGAGCTCTGAGATAAAGGCAACAGAAAGTTGTCTACGATAATGCCTGTTGGGGAATAGTTGTGTTTGTATGCTATATAATAATAATAATAATAATAATAATAATAATGAGGACTTTGTATAGCTTCTAATCTTTAGAAGCTCTAAGCGCTTTACAACATTTGACAACACTTAAAAAACATATATAATGATATGATTACAAAAATAAAAAACAAACACCACGAAATTAGAAACAGAAAACATGCTGTAAATATTTAAGGTAAGGATACATTATAAGGATACATTATTAGGTCTTTAAGTCTGTTCTTGCAGTTGAAATAGGTGAGTTTTAAGAGCGCTCTTGAATGAGATCACTGTGTCTTTGTGTCTAAGTGCAGTGGGCAATTCGTTCCACATTGCTGGGCCCTGGTATGCAAAAGAACGTTGTCCATATGATTTCATTTTCATAGTGGGAATAATGAGAATATGAGTGTCAGAAGAGGAGCGTAAGCATCTTGCAGGTGTGTACACATGGGTGAGGTCAGATAGGTATGTTGGACTGGAGCCCGTCAGTGAAACGTAGCACAGAGAACAAATTTTGTGTTTAATTCTGGATTGTATGGATAGCCAGTGTAGGGTAGAGAGCAGGGGAGAGGCGTGCTCTGATTGTGGTACTCTAAGGATGATCCGAGAAGCTGTGTTTTGAACTTTTTGAAGTTTCCGAAGTAGATACTGAGACAAACCAGACAGAATTGAGTTACAATAGTCTAGTCTTGAAAGTACTAAGGAATACACAAGTGTTTTGGTGGCATCAACTGAAAGATACTTGCAAATGGAGC
>JAECUM010017704.1:0-43189 GCA_016617855.1 Megalonaias nervosa
CGTGCTCCATATTCTACTCGACATCGTACTCCTCATTCTACACCAAGTCGTACTCCTTGTTCTACCCACATCGTATTGCATATTCTACCCCACATCGTACTTCTTGTTCTACCCCACATCGTGCTCATTATTCTATCCCACATCATATTCGTTATTCTACGCCAAATCGTACTCCATATTCTACCCCACATCGTACTCCTGATTCTACCCCACATCGTACTCCATATTTTACCCCACATTGTGCTCCTGATTCTACCCCACACCACACTCCTTATTCTACACCATATCGGATTCCTTATTCTACTCAATATCGTACTCCTAATTCTACCCCACATCTCACTCCTTATTCTACTCCACATCGTACTCCTCATTCTACCCCATATCACACTTATTATTATACTCCACACTGTACTCATTATTATACTCCACATCGTACTCCTCATTCTACTCCACATCGTGCTCCTTATTCTACCCCATATCGCACTTATTATTATACTCCACACTGTACTCATTATTATACTCCACACTGTACTCCTTATTCTACTCCACATCGTACTCCTTATTCTACTCCACATCGTACTCCTTATTCTACTCCACATCGTGCTCCTTATTCTTGTCCTGGTACTACTGCAACAGTTCGCAAACAATTTATTGATCAACTAAGCAAAAAATATATCAGGCATAACTTTAAGAAATGTCAGAATGAATTTTAAATGATGTAAACGATATTCATAATGCTTTTAAAGATGAGAATGTTGATTTTAGGAATCAAATTGAAAATGTTAAAGAATAAATCTAGAAGGCTCCATGTTTTGTGAAGGAAATTATCAAAGATTGTTTACGGATCAACAAATACGATAATATTAAAGATACATGACTGTTGTTGATGATGTAAATTCAGAAACATTATCTATGAACTCAGACCTTATACAAATGACCGCAATATAACAAAAAAATCCCAACCCCACCCACCCACCAAAAACGCAAGGTTTTTCATGCATGGACAGTCATGGGATGGCCTAGGGATTTCAAAAATGGCTGATGGTTGCATTAAATTGTTTGTAAAGCTGTTTAAAGCCGACAATACCAGTCTATTGTCCCAGGACTCCCTATCCTCTAACTACTCGCCTCCATTCATAATCTTGTAATGTACAGATGAAATTATCACGCGATACAAACATGTCAGACACGCGTCTCCTATCTAGCTTTTCTCGTCAGCAGCAAACTGTCACAAAATATTGACCTGTAAACATATTTCTTTGTGACTGAAATACATGTCAAAATTGTCTAAATTAACTATATATTCTATACAGCTAGCAGAGCTTACTGTGCCTTAATAAATCATATGTTTTTCTTTCATCTTGTCCGATTTTTTAAATATATTTTTACATTTATATATAGTAGAATTAGAACTATCGCTCATGAACTTTTTGACATTGTCAGCATTGTTTTACGCACATCTGGTATATCGGCTATTGAAATTCAAATTTGCTTACCCAAATCATCGGCCACGATGAGAACGATATGTGGAGGGCGAGCTGACGACATGTACAGATGGACAATACAGATGAATGATACAAGCACTGCCCGCTTTTCTGCCATTTCTGTTATTTAAAACACAATGGGATCCTATTTCAAAGATCTTTGTTGAATTTTTACCCTGTAACCATTGTAATTTGGGTCATGTAATAAAGTTGTTTATCTGATTAAATCACGTAACCCAATTATCGCAACTTAACATTGACAGATAGTATATTACAGTATCAAAATGCACCCGGCGTCTGCCTGATAACAAAACTACTGTGTCAGTGACGAGTAGGCAAAATGCGATTACTTGTCCATAGTTCATCATCATCATCATCATTTGGAACACTAAAAGTTTCCATCACGAATAATCAGTTACGGTTTACATTCCAACAATCAGTATGTATTGTAACACAGGTATAATAGAATATACCAGAGCTTGACCAATGAAATTAAAAATCAGTGGATCAGACAGACTATGAAAACAATCATAGAAAACTAAATTGACATTTTTCTCCGTTTATTAAACATCACAATTTGTTGCACAAAGCTACGTCGTACTGAATTCAAGTTTTCAGATACGCTACAGAAATATTGCATGAGTTTAAAATGAAAGCAAAAGTTTGTGCATCTAAGGATAACCAACAGTTGCCTATTTGTTTAAAAATTGTGAGGGGATAAAGTGCGGGCAGAGGTAGTTGTTTAATAAAATGGCATTCAATAGCATACAAGTGTTAATTTATTACGAGTCTATGCTCTTAAAATAAGTAACAGAAAAGAGTGAAGACAACAAGCTTTGTAAAATTTAACAAATAATTTATTTCCTAGAATACAAAGTGAAAGGGGCCCCGAGTGGCCGAGTGGTCTAAAGCGCTGACCGTTACGGATCACTGCCATCTCACCTCTGTCTGCGTGAGTTCGAGTCCAGGCTCGGCTAACGTGGGCACGTGAGAAAGCCCGCCAGTAGCTTCTCGTGGGTCGGTGGTTCTTCCCGGGATTTTCCAGGGTTCTTCCTCCACCATTAATACTGGCCGCCATGTATAGCCTATCTTGTGCTGAAAAATGGCGTTAAACCCTATAACATAACTATAACAACAAAGTGAAAAATGAGAAAAAGAACTTACGGTACTGCGAAGTAAATCCAAAACTAACCCAAGAATTAAAGACACAAGTCCTAGTGATAAAAAGCCCTGAATAAAACTCAGTTCAAGTCCCAAAGAGATCCGGAATTGAAGGCGATGACGTGTCTTTATGGCCTGCGAAGTACTGATGTGTCAACAGTCTCTTGTTGAATCAGAGAAATATTATTCCAGGTTTGAATTCAGTATAAATTCCAATGAATGTCTTTATCCAAGAATTTTAACAGAGCACGTTTGTATTTCCAGAGAAAATAATCACATGAATTCAATAACCTGAAGAAAAGAAAAATCAGCCCAAACTGGTCATAACATAATACAACTTAAACTTAAAGTGCTAGATGTTAAAGCACGACTTGTAAAGTCCTCACAGTCACAAGAAAATATAGTTCTCTCCTTGACCTTAGGTCACAATTAGCATTTTCTAAAAACAACCATTACCTAATGGAAAATAACCTTCTAGAAGGATCTAATGAGTCTTGTTTATTTACAACACAATAAAAATTCACTTAGGAATCTCCAAAACCGTGACCCAAATCAACATGTTTACCTGAATAATATTTCGGTTAATAAGCTCATGCACATAGAGAATAATGAAGCTATTATTAGTTGTTTACATAAATGAAATTTTAAAAAAAATAAAAAGTCAATAAGGTCAAGCAGAAATGAACTCAATTTTGGACAAGGTCAAGTCCAGCAAACAACGTTACATTACAATAACATGTAATGAAATAAAAATAAAATTAAAACTAACAGACAAACAATTAAATGAAATATACATGACACTTCCCCTCATAAAGAAAAAGAAAGATTTACACCATAAAGCTTTCTTTTTACTACAAGTCAAATATGCATGTGGTTAAAAAATTACATAAGATAAAATCTTATGAATGACACAAAGTATACATGAAACGATATATTTCTATACACGTGAAAGTGCATCTGCTATTAAATTGTCTTTTCCCTTGATGTGCCTGATGTCAATATTATATTCCTGCAACAACAAACTCCACCTTAATAATCTCTGATTTTTGTTTTTCATCTTCTCGATGAACGTAAGGGGGTAGTGATCACTGAACACAATAATCGGAGAAGGAGCTGAACTAATGTAAACTTCAAAGTGTTGTAATGTCAATATCAAAGCCAAACATTCCTTCTCGATTGTGGAATAATTTCTCTGGTGCTTATTTAATTTCTTAGAAAAATACACTGGATGATCAACACCATTTTTATCTTCATGAATCAATATTGCTCCTACCTCAACATCACTTGCATCAACAAACAGTTTAAATGATTGACTGAAATTTGGAGCTGTAAGAACTGGTGCACTCTTACGTACGGCCTTTAACTTATCAAAAGCCTCCTGACATTTTTCAGTCCAATGAAACTTGGTTTTCTTGCTTAATAAATTTGTCAGCGGTTCAGGAATTATAGAAAAATTGGAACAAAATTTCCAATAGTATCCAGCCATACCCAAAAATTGCATCAGTTGCTTACTGATAGGCACAGGGAATTTAGAGATAGCCTTGACCTTAGCATCTATAGGTTTAACTTGTCCATGTCCCACGATTTGTCCTAGAAATGTTATACAAGCACGGCAAAACTCACTTTTGAATAAATTAATCGCCAAACTTGCATCAGTGTGTCTGTCAAAGAATTTCCGAATTGTTGCTAAATGTTCTTTCCAGGTGTCTTTGTAGATGATGATATCATTGATGTAAGCATCACAATTATCTAGACCAGATGTAATCATGTTCATTAAACGTTGAAAAGTAATTGGCGAACGTTTCATCCTAAACGGAATCACTTTATATTGATAAAGTCCATCTGGAGATACGAATGCCGAAATTTCCTTTGCCCTTTCCGTCAGTGGAATTTGCCAAAATCCTTTCAGAAGGTCAAATTTGTTGACATACATTGCATTTCCAATTTTATCAATGCAGTCATCCATTCTTGGTAATGGAAATGAATCTGCTTTAGTCACACTGTTTACCTTCTATAATCAGTGCACATGCGGAAAGTATTATCTGGTTTAGGATCAAGTATACATAGTGAACTCCAGTCACTTTTACTAGGCTCTGTGAAATCATTCTTCAACAAATACTGAATTTCTTTTTTCAAGCATTCCTGTTTCAGAGGGTTCATCCTGCACGGGTGTTGTTTCACAGGGGTGGAATTTACAATTTCAACGTCATGGTAGATTTTGTTTGTTCTCGTAGGAACACTTGGAAATAGGTGCTCATATGCAAGTAATAACTGTTCAAGTTCATTCCCTTTTTGTTGTTGCAAATGTGTAAGCATTGAGGATGAACAGACCAAATTTATTCCTGAGAATAAAGCTTCCTACGGAGGGGTGAACAGACCAAGTTTATTTTTAAAAAATAACGCTTCCTACGAAAATGAAAATACAAGCATCAATAATGCTAAACCGATGCTTCTGCAGGGATATTTACCAACCCGGGACAAAAAAAGTAACGGTTAGGTGGTGTAATTAAACCATTATTATATAAATAATAACGCTAAACATGGAATCTCGTACAGCTAAACTAGCTCGACAGCAACTAGAGGCAATTAAGAAATATCTTTCTGTCCGTGATTGTGTCAAGCAACAACTACAAGCGCGTCAGGAGTCTCAGGTGGAATTTACAGAAGATGCAGAACAGTTATGTAAACCAATTGTCGAACCAACCAAGAAAATTGTTGTAGCAGCTGAATCAGCACAAAATGCTTTTGAAACATAGCCTGTTGACTTTGCTGGCCGTCTTCGAGCAGCTCGATCACCACCCCAGCAACCTCTTCACCCACAACCTGAAGTTCAACCACAGCCTGGAGATGAGCCACAACCTCTGCCAAGAGCTAAAACGAGGATAGTAGATAAATTTACTCCTGAAGGTATTGCCGCTTTCAATAACCCAGACCAATTACTTGATATTGCCGCGTTCGGATACCGTAATAGAGATAGGTATGCAAAACCCGAATATGTTAAAACTCTAAAATCTGCCGTTTGGGTTAAGGATGTATATCGCGTCTCCGCTAATGTACCGCAGATCAGGTATGAGGGAGATGTTAATCATTTTAACCAGGCAGTAGATGAGTATACTAAACGAGCAAAACAAGAAAGGAAACGAAAAGAAGAAGACATGAAGTTGCAACTTAAAGAAGCTAACTAAAAAAGGAAATCAACCTTAACAACAAGTAAGAAAAAAGCATACGAAGCAACAAGTAAGGAAAAAGGAAAATGGTACGATACAGATCCTGGCCCCGGTGCCACTTGAAGTGGTATTACCACTCAAGGATGTGGCCTTGATAAACTTTTTCCCAATAACGTCCTTGCCGATGTTGATAGACTAGAAATTCTGATTCCACAGAAACCATTAATGAAGCAGCTGCTATCTGTCAGAGATTATTCACAGGCGGTATCATGGATATTAATGTGTAAACTTCAACTTCTAATTCGCATCACGTCGAGCAATGTTAAGCGGCGATGAAGACTTTTCATGTGTGATTCCACCATCACATATATTTGGATTCTGCGCTGAACACACCGTGGTACTTGTTAGAAAAGCCATGACAATGATGCAATATGGCGTGATGCTGCCGTTGATGCAGGTAAAGTAATGCTAACAAAACTTTAGTTGTGAATGCCAACAATGACTCCATCATTGGTCGAAGAACAACGGTTACTTTCTTGTATGAATCGAGGTGGTAAATCAACGTTGTCATAGTTGACAATGACCACAGACAGTACTCAGAGTAATGCTATGGGGTTATTCACATGACAGATAGCATCACAGCTGGAGGTGTCAGCACCACAACATATATTCATCGCGCTTCAGGAAAATGCCAGAGTAGATTCGCAGGAACGAAATCCAATGGAGTTTTACACGCTTGGGGTTAGTGAAGTTTCTTTGAGGATAAATGGAGATCAAGAACCTTGTAAAGAATTGTTGCTGAATTTTGAACGCAGTCTTGTTGCACGTGCTTATCATCGGTTGATGACATTTATGGGGCGTGATCAGAATGTGGATTCTGGTTTACAGATATTTAAGTGGGATTTCAAAACATTATATCGAATCTATTATTTCTCACTGGAACATTTGGATTTGTTCAGACAATCAGTCGCTGAAATATACTTCCGAGCTAATGTAACACGACTGCCCGCTGGTGGTTATAGAGCAATCGCTGTTATACTTTCAGACAAAACAATGCAGCTTGAAGGTGTTGGTGGACAAACGAGTCATTGATGCCCCAGTGGAAAACATGTAACCAGACACTCGTGATCAGTAATTAAATTGCCCATGATATTATAATGTCATATCATCAAGTTAATGTTACTCTGACTCCTGGTCAGATTAAAAAGCTGCAATCAACATTACAAAATAATTCTGGAATAAAAGTATTACTGAAATCAGCACAGATCACTTGCGATCCGAAGGGTCCAAATAAACTATCCTTGACAGAACGTCAACTCAGGCTCTTCAATGACGCCAAACGATCAAAAACCGGCGTTAGACTTAATCTTTCTGCTGGTGCCATTAAAGCCATTGGCAAGACGGGTGGTATATTTCCACTTCTTGCAGCTATACCAGCGTTGATAGCTGCTGCAGCCCCAGCGGTTGTAAAAGCAGCTGCACCTGGTGCTGTTGGAGCTGCTGCTGGGATGGCATTAAAGAAAGCAACAGGTCACGGACTAAAGACTTCCAAAACAAAGGACGAGGTCTAAGACTGCCAGGAACTCCCCATTCGTGGTACAGTCGAGCCGCGAGCGTCTCAGGTCTGAGACAGCCCGGGACACTTCACTAGACATGCTTCCCATTTCCAGTTTTGATTTACTTGATGCTGCTAAAAAAAATTAAACATTAGAAACTTCAGAGGTGTTTTCATGCGTGGTCAATTACCAAAACAACCAAACAATGTTGAAACTGATATCATTAATCTCGATGGAAGTTCTGGTACAGGTACTCATTGGGTTGCATACGCGATTGATCCACGTGGAGTTGTTTATTTTTATTCGTATGGGTTGGCGCCACCAAAATATGTCGACGGACTTCAAAGCGCTCCCGTCTGGTATTCAACATTACCAACACAGACAATAACTGATCCGCCAATATGTGGCCATGAAGTACTCGCTGTGCTCGACGCTTTGTCAAGGTCCCTAACACCGCCTCATAAGGTCGTGCACGAGTATACAAGTGGTCGTTTTAAACAGGTCTCAGTGTAATATACAATGGTAGATATTAGGGAAGATCTGCTCGAGGCAAGCCCCAAGGTGACTTATCCAAATATGCAACCCTTGACGAGGCCAAGGATGAGTTCTCTAATCTTTTGAGTCTCGCAAATGTGGACCAAAATGAAGTTGTTGTTTTTCAGGATAAACAAGGACGGTTAAAGACGAGGAATATCCCGTTGACAGATATTATTCTGCGGGTTCCAGATGCGACCGCAGATAACTTAGCGGTATTTACTAGAAACGGTAAAATTAAAAACTTGGAGGAATCATGGGAGAGATTGCTGGACGAATCAGAAGAATTGGAAATATTATGTATGACGATCTCAACATGAGCAAAAATACAATTCTTAATGTGAGAGAAGCAAAAATCAGACAATGATGTGGCAATAAAAAAATACGCCGACAACAATGGGGCCAGATAAGAACTGAAATCAGTAAATATGTTGCTAAAACTGGCGATGCAATAACTAGAAATCTCAGCATGAGCGGAAATAAAATTACTAATTTGGGAGAACCAGAATTAGGCGATAACGCTGCAACGAAGAAATACGTCGACAGTAGCAACATCCCGATGATCGTTAATGACAATCAATGATGGAATGGCTACGTTTAGATCTGAATATACTGATTATGTAACCAAGTTTACAAATTTTCGTAAAAACGTAAACAAAGCCATTAATGATTTTCTTTTAAATTCAGCAGGCATCAACGACTGTGGTAAACCCCTCCTCAACTTATTTGTGGCGGGTTTACTGGTTTTGGCTTTCGTATCTAGAGGTGATCGCCAGCGGTGTAATTTGCCCGGTATCGAGTAAGGTCAATACAAAGTATGACTTATGGGTGGAATAAATAGATAATCTGAGCTAATATATAGAACAGAATAACTCGAGCCCCCGTTACAAATAAAGACAAAAATTTAATCAAATTTCAAAACAAGAAAATTTTTACAAGCAAATGATATAAACGTTACAATTCGAAAGATACACTTCTTTCTTTTTGAATCAAACTAATTAAGAAATTTCAAAATGCAAATAAGATTATAAAATTAGCCGATTCTGTTTACGATAGAATCAAATCGTCATTTAACCGAGTGAGAAATCGAAAACACTGCCTTGTATCGATTCATAACCTGGTGTTCGGTTCCGTCCAAAAGGTCCACTCAGACTGTACTTCTGGGCTCCTTCACACCGGTAAGTCTGTTTCGCTCTACTCTCCTTTTTCCAAAATTCTTGGTATCTCGCCTTTTTTCCTTTTTGGCCCTCTACTCTGGCAGCCCCTTGTTTGGGTTGTAAAACGTGTCTCTTCCCGAAACTATCTCGCCTTGTAAAAATATAAACAAAAGCAACCTAAATCTTCCGTCACATTATACGGGAATAAATCATTAGTCTCACCCCTCGAGGTCAGATGTAATTCTATCGGATTCAAACAGACATCGATGGCTATCTAGACTAACTGGTCATAACAGAACATACAACCTAGTTCCACAGACTAATGGTCTGCTAATGACCATTTACACCACACCGAGACATTAATTCCTTACTAGTCTCATTACACGAGAATGAATGAAATTCCTTACCCTACGTTAGTGTTGGAAGTGCACATAATAAACTCGTTCGAATAATTTCCACGGCTTCCCGTAACATCTACATTCCAACAATTCGTCAAGGTATATAAATAAACAATATCATTGTACGAATTCAGATAAATGAACTCAACACAGTTATGCTAGATACATAATTTCCTATATAGAATAAGCATGAAATTCTGGGTACATAATTTCCTACAATAATCGAGACTATAACTTAGCGAGCCGTCAATGTACATATAAAGAAAAATATCATTGTGCGGACTCAGATAAACAACTCAACACAATTATACCATATCAAGAAAATTCATCTACGACTCAAACAAATAAATCCCTGCAAATACATGCAAATACAAGCAATTAAATCAAACAAATCATCATAGTATCAACGACTTACACGAGATTTATGCAAATACCTTGTGTTTCAAGCTTTTGGTGTCTGTCAATTCTCCAGACAATCGTTTTCTCCCTTGGATACTTTTTTACGAGAGATTTACTCATTAAATTTCTCGGAGCCCTCTGTTCTTATGTTCTTTTCTCTTGTAGAAAAATGCAGACTGAGTTGCAAATTCCACTACTGCACATTTAAACTGATAGTTTTTCGTGTGAAACCACGCCCCTTCCACAGCGTAACCAATCGGGATGACATAAAATTCCCGTCTCACTAGCATCGAAACACTGCAATACGTCTGACAACAAATGGCTACCAACTGTTTTCTGGTCAATTTCCCAACTGTCAGTTTCCATACAAACCAGAATTTGAACTCTGTTCCGTTAAGTTTAAATAAACTAAGCCCTTAATTATATATCGATAACTCCTGACTTTGGCTGAACCAATCCGTACATTATGGCTTTTTAAACGCGGCCATTCCCCATAAATCTAGTTAATCGTACATGTGTCTAGCTAAATGTTGCTTACAGAGATTAACAATAACAACCAGATATCGTCAACGACATTAATCTCTCTGAAGTCAAAAAAGATTACCTATGGTGTAGTACATACAGCTGCGTCTGGATCAGAATTATGGACACCACTCAATAAATCCATTAAACACACCACTAAGGTTAGCGGCATGTACAGGTTCTCAGTACTCGGCGTTACAACATTTACAATATCCACCACAGTTTCACGGTGTTATCCAGTTAGTGGATCTTCTGGATCTGTGTTAGTGTTATTGGAGCAAAACGACGAGGGAGCATGCGTGGTGGAACCCGAAGAAAAAGGTTTAGGTGTGTTGTACTATTGGTGTATTGAATTCGTCGCCAACATGCCACCTACGTAAAGTGATAGTAATCTACATAATGAATCAATCGATTGACGTTCAACGGTTTAGATACGAGCAAGCGTGTTTGTGGCATACCCAACTAAAAAATATTATTGATGCGCATACAGTAAAACAAAAAATTACAGCAGGCTTATCGTCGTTACTGACGTAATTGTCTATTCGGTGTCCGCCGTAATCGCTGAAACAGTAACGGTCATCGGCTCATTATCAGCCACATACATAATAGCACCAGTAATAGGAATTGGTGTTTCAGTTGTAACCGGTGTTGGTGATATTCCTAATATCATTCCAAAAACCTGTCCATGTGTGATAAATTACACGAATATCAAATGTTGCTATTAGAGGCAACACGCGCATACGCCAAATTATCATTGCTGATATCATCAGGTCTCGACGATGGAATAATATCAGATCAGGAATTCGAAGAAATGGTTAAGGTTTACTATGAAGCAACTGGAAATCCATACCATGTTGTCTCCGACAAAGACACTGTCAAAGACAAAGACAGAGATTTAGATCTCACTTGATTTAAATAATAATGTCGCAAAATCAAACACTGCGATTGCTAGAACAGATTGTAGCTAATATAACACCACCAACAACCACGATGATATCAGCGAGCTCAACCAAGCCTGAGTTTGACGTTATCCTTCCAGAGGCGATTCCACCCAAGGAAATAGCACTAGCACAACTGCGAGTGTATCATAACTGGCCAAATATTAGATCAAAGTCATTCGGTGAGTTGCAAGCAAAAAATTTGCGTATAAAAATAAACCTGATGAAACCCCAGATTGGCAAGTTGTGGACATACCTACATCAGTTATCAAATCAAACAAATCAACGATGAGTTCCAGCGCAGAATCAAATCTATGACAGGAAAAGAATCTAAGCTCGCTATCACGGTTCATGAGCCAAAGTTATTTGACTACAGCGTCGATATAGATATCAGTCGTTGATTCGAACAGTATTGGGCTGGCCAGAAGTACAGCCACCAGTACCTGCAGCACCACCTCGCCCTAAACGATCTGATTATGTCTCAGACAAGAACTCGTATTGGGAAAAAAACTCCAGATAATTATGAGAGATCTCATCTGTGGAAATCAATTTAAAAAAATACCCCATGCATTAGTGGTAAATTCACTGATTTGGTTGGAAGAAAGGAAAAATGGGATGGGAATATATTGACACCAGCATATATGCCGAAAAAGATCTTAAAGTATTATTCGATAAAATTAATCTCGAGCACAAACGATATAAAGACAAACTACACAATTCATGTTCCTATTACATAAACGAGTATCCGGCGGTGTCTGCCGCCAAGATCATCAAGCAAACAGAGTATTTAAACCATCTTGCATTTAACATCGAGATCGTTAATCAAAGTATGATACAGATGGAGATCGAATCTAGCAATAAACAATTATTCTGAGACGAAAATTCAATCGCTGAGGCAAATCTGGCAAAGTTTAAAATTCCTGAATTTAACGTGGATAAATTAACAAAAACCGTCAACGACATTATCGATGAATATTTTCCAGCGATACTAGAATCATGGAGAAAAATAGCTCCTCCTCCGAGTATTCTAACCCATAATAATGATCCATATGGTGGAGGTCGTCATATTTCGCCGGGGGTTGTAAACATCACATCAACGACCGCAGTCAATTTTCTAGGTGATGCGATCGAGGCAGATATCAAGTAGATTTTGAAAAATCCAGGCAGGCACAGCAGGGATATATTTTATACATATTCACCCCTCAAGCCCCACGTTGATTTTTGATTGTGTTAGAACTTGTTAATTCGGTTTATCTACGATGTCAGAATCCGCTGTTGTCACGAATGCATTTCAAACTAACTGACCAGCGCGGACACCTTCTCGATTTGCGAGATGAATCCCTCACAATACGTTTGTATCTAAGATCCTGACAGAGTCAAGGAAAGCAAAAAACAAATTCTTATAATAAATAATCGATTTCTGAGTCTGTTGGCGGTTATGTCAAACAAATATTTGTGTGGTATTATATAATGTACCAACAACGAGAGTTTTTGTATACAACAAAGAGGTATTCGAAAATGCCGTCAAAACAATCTTGTCACTTCCCCCACCGGAAAAGTTTAGTGTTAATATACTTATTGATGATTATGGCAATGAAAAATTTTAGTTAACGCAGGAACAGTTAAATGATCTGCAGCGAGAACATGTTATTACGGCTGTATGTGATAGGGATCAAATTCTGAATTATTCACATCTGCCTTAAACCATCCAAGTTACAGGAAATACTTTATGGGTTGTCGGAAAATGAAAGCTACCCAATTTTTCGACGAAAAAGTAAACTATTATAAACACCCAGCGGCAGATGCCGCCGACAATAGTCAAAAGCGGACATAATTTTTTCAACTGTCTTACACGCGCACTCACATTCTTTTTTGCTTCGTATTCGCATGACAACTCTAATCTAAGTTTCTCAATCGAGTAGAACGAATTGCTCAACTTGTGTGTCATCGACACAAACTAGTGATTGTCTCATTGCCTGTTGGATTAATTTAATAAACCCGTGTTTGGCTGCTAGTGTATATTTTCTTCAGATTTTCGTTCTTGCAGCGCTTCAAAATCATTTATTATTTTTTTCATGATCAAGCTGATCAGAAAGTTGTATACCCCCACCACCGACCGAGTTTGGGGTTTGAAATTTTTGAATTTTAGAAATAATCGCATTAATATTTTTGTGATTCATTATATAATAAATATATGTTTAAATAAAACAAATTGCATTCCTAATTTTTGCGGAATGCATATTATTTACAGTATTATATACAACTTAATTCTGACGGACGGCACAACACACATACTTAATTCTATCTTAACTGTATGGACGGCACAATACACATACTTATTTCTAACGGACGGCACAACACACAATCTTAACTATAGTAGCATATTTACAGCATTAAGCTATTTACAGCATTATATACATAAACTATTTACAGCATTAAGCTATTTACAGCATTATATACATAAACTATTTATAGTATTATATACACAAACTATGTACAGTATTAGATACAAATTCAACTTCCACCACTACGACCAGGGACCTTCTCTACGTTCAACAGATTTATGCTGATAACTGAATTTTTTGCACACCTGCCCCCAAAAAAAATCAACCCCGGGGAGAGTGCAAAATAGGACCCACCACGTCACTGACATGATGGGGAGGTGTACATAAATTTTCAGTTATCATTATATTTTTCCGTTAAATTTCGAGCTTTGGGGGGACCCCCCCCCATTATTATAAATGCGATTTATCGACAAATTTGTGAATCACGGGATTCGAACGCCACGCGTCGAGTATGAAAATCCGCAGCGTTAGCGCTAGACCACGGATCATTCTTACGATTATGTTTCAGAAATTATTATAAAGTCACCAATACCTGGAAATCCAAAAATAGCTCACCTAACAGGCGTAGCTTATTCTTATCCTTGTCTGTTTCTCTCCTTTCCCTGACTATTGTTTCTGACAAAGTGGGGGGGGGGGGGGGGGGCAAGGAACCTGACAGAGTCAGAAAAGCAAATATAATGTTTTAAAAACACAAAAAAACCAACAAAAAATAATTCCATTTATAAGTGGAAGTAGTTATAAAATACAAGCGAGATTATTGTTAATCTCTCTACAAGTGGAGAAAGCTTTAATTGACAGAGTTATTTACCTTCACTGAATTTCAAGAATGGTGGCGTCTGCCGCTAGATACTTAAGTATTATTCTTTGTTTGTATTTTCTTGAAAATGTTGATCTGGTTATTCGTTGTACTGAAGCTGGAAAAATACGGAAATATGTGGCAGCTGCATGTATCGATTGAAATTCTATTTCTTTCCATGTCTCTGTATTTGCAGTTATAACTGGTCTTGCAGAGTTATTATATTTACGGGTATTTCCAGGTTTACAATTCTGACTGCGCAATAGCCTGCAAATTATTCAAAGAATTATCAAGTTGTTGGCCGTTAATATGATCAATCACAAAAACATTTTCGATTAGACCATAAAAACACTCGTACACAAATTTATGACAGATATATCTTTTTTCCCAACACTGAACATAAGATAACAGACATTATTAACAGAACCGACATTTTTTAGTTGACAGTTCCTAATTACACCAGCACGAGATGCTCATAATTTTTGATGATGGGATGCTTCACAAATTCATTGGCGTTATTTCCTTGCTTCACTTACGTAGTAAATATTATTTGTCTAAATTATTATTTTATTACTAGAAAAAATATGCGGGATGCTAGCCCGAAAATTTAGCGAGATAGTCTCCAGCGTTTTATTTTATAGGAGATTCATTACCATCATTCTTTTTAAAAAAAATAATACCGTTTTAAAGCTCTGTATTATCTGCCTCCATAGTCTACACACAACTGCATTCCCCCAGACTCCCTTGTTACATTTCAAACACGGTTTTCGTCCAAGACTCCCTCGTCGCACATTCTGTAGATGGTATCCACAGAATTCATTTACACAAGCCCGATTACAAGGAGTTGTAGATCCAATCATGAACCACTTGCAAATATTCTTTGCTAGAATCATTGTATATTATATATTAAAATTTAATTTAAATATATATTTCCCGTAATTATGTAATGGAAAAATTTACAAGATTATCTGCTATCAAACCTTCTCATGGGAGATTAGATCTTGACAGAATAAACCCCTCACTTGCCCAGGCGAGCTCTGGTTGATATTTATCCTGATTTGACGAATCAGACACTTATCGATAGTGTCCGTGAAGCCAAGAAAGAGTTTCGCAACGATGTTGCGGCTCATGTGTGGTCAACATTCAGAATTTGGCAATACAATAACCCCCAAAATGATGCTACAATGAATAATCAGGGAGAAAGGACAATCATTAATAATCTTGATGTTCTACTAACTCCCGACCAAAGATATCGTTTTAAAATAAAGTTTATCGCTGCCCTGACACAGTCAGGAGACGACTTAACCTGGATTATACATGACAAACATGATCCTGTTTGATTACATCACGCTGGAGATATTGTCACGTTAACTAGAAATTCCAGACCGGGATTGTTGACTGGAATTGATAGACTTTATGAGCGACCATATCCTATGACGGCAGTTGTTTATGCGATTTATCCCCTGAACGTTAACGACCTCCTGCCGATGAAAATTTCGACGCTAAATTGTGTTGCCGAATGAGGTACAGAACATTTCACGAACTCGAAACGAGGAAACGGTTTAACGGATTTATGACTTTAAAAAATAAATGAGTGGCCGAGCGCGTTCAAGAAAATGGAGCTACGATCAAAAGCTTTGCTGAGCTGGAAAAAAATTAATATTCCTAATACCGGTGAAGATGTTAACGGGGGAATTTTTATACGAATCGAAGTATAAATCAAAGGGAGCTTCAATAGAAATTATTGATCATTACGTCGGACGTAACATTATTTCCACGAACTCGAACTGTTAAATTTTATGACGGTGATATTTTTTATTTTATTAAAATATCAGCAAGAGCGACCCTGTATCCGTGTGGTTGTTTCAAAGTTCCGAATACGGAAATTATGATCAGTTTATACGGCCTAATGGAGATATTTATCGCACTGAATCTCTTCATGACCAAATGAAAAATCTTGCGTTGAAATGTACTGATGATGTCGAACGACTACTCAGTAATTGCTTCACCGTTTCGTCAGTTGCTGCACACTTTGCTCAGGAGGAAAATTCATGGAAGCCAACACGGCTTGAATTTCTTGAAGATATACAACGCAGTTGTGTCGAATACGGACACAGCGGATTGTGGAATACCAAAAACGATTGTGGAGATGTTATCTCAGTTGATATGGCTGCATCTTACCCAGGAAGTTTTCTTGGAATGGGAGTGTGTTCTAAGTATTTTAAAAGATTTCGACATCTAAAACATGGAATGACTACAGTTGCAATAAATGGACCTTTGCCAGATTTTGATTTAACTGGATTTGCATGTATTGAGTCATTTGAGTTAGCATCGGAAAACCTTCATCCGATTGTGTATGTCTGGTTTGGTCGTCATTTTAACGAGCACGGTTGGGCTCCAATAGTTTTATTGTGATATATGCTTGATACAAAAATATTAATGTCGTTAACCGTGAGTGAAGCAATAACATCGTATCGTCCACAGAAACAAGTTTGGCTGACGAAACCCGCTGTCGTTGAGAGATCTGTTCTCGACGAGATCTTTGAACGTAATCCCGATGCTGTAGAATACGAAACTAAACTTGCTAAAGATCTTGGCAGAAAAAAAATTGGCAAATTTACACAAGGAGGATCATATGATCATAAACGACATTGTACACGATTAATCATCGACGATGCTTAACTTGATTTTATAATTGCTGATACAGCATGAAAAAATACGTTTATAAGCTGAAGTAAAGTTCACCTATCAGATGGAACCAAACTAATCACAATTGTGAGCTACATTGATGGCGACTCACCACAGTTTACTCATTTAAGATCTTCAATCTTAGCGTATGTTTCGATAAACTTATTATCGATGATAAATAGATTTCCTGATACCGCGGTTAGATTTGCCACAGATTCATTTTATGTGGATAGGCAATAAGCAGGACTGCTAAATGAATTACAGATCAGCATTGATGCATCATGGGGCGAATGGAGAATAAAAAGAGAAAATATACATAGTTATTCTGAATCCTTCAGATTATAGATCGGAGGAGAGATATTATAAAAATAGTCAAATGTCAGCGTTGTCATCAGCACCATCGGGATATGATCCTGTGGCCAGGCATAAAACCGTTTATCTCAACGGACCTGTCGGTTCTGGTAAAACAACACGTGCAATCGAATTATTTCGGAACTTTGATATGGTTGTTTTGACGCCTACACATAGACTCGCCAGAGAAATGAAAAAAAAAGGAGTTAAATCCCATACTTATCACAGCTCCTTTCGGTGGAAAGGAGATGTGTGGACACCTGAACGAATGGGCAAGAAATATATTCCTAAGATCGTTATCTGGAAAGAGTAAAAAAAATTAATCAGGCTGCAGCCAGATAAAATGCAATGTGAGATAATGCGTAAGGTAATTCCAGAGACTGCAATGAGTGATTTTTGGAATTTGTGGAGGCCTGCTGATTTAATAGTTGCAAGTCGGAAGATAGTTCCTGATTCACTTCAGCAGCAATTATTTCTGTTAGATAAAGAAAGGTTTTCAGATCTACCTGTGCTATTGTGTTATCGCCCAGCAGGTACACGTAAACAAAATATTGATATTGAAATTCCAGGACGCCTTACAGAGTCAGTGGTAGAACCAGGGAAACAAAACCTCGTTCCTCATGATATTGTTTTGGTTCCTATGGATGTTGTAGAGAGTGCATTAACGATAGATAAATCTCCATGGATTCTAGGATAGGCTATAACGATTCATTCATCACAGGGATTAACTATTTCGGATACTAATATATGGATTGTCGATGATTCCATCGAATTGTCAAATTTAGTTTATCTAGCAGTATCATGAGTCAGAGGAGGGTTATCAAAGACTGCGCAATGAATAATCATCAAACTCAGGAAATTAACGACGATATAGTAAGGAAAAAATTAGCTGGTTATCAGCGGTGTGACGAAAAATTAAACGCGACTTTGATCTTGATAATGAATTTATCATGCAACTGAAACGACAACAAAATAATCACTGTATTTGCTGTAATACAGTAATGTTGTGGCAATATTCTCCTAATAGCCCACGACAGTTTACCGTGGATAGAATTAATAGTAGTCTCGGCCACACACGAGAAAATGTGATGCTGACCTGTCTTGAGTGTAATCGACGCCGACGAGCCGGTGCCTTACCGCTAACGAATCATCTTTCACAAAAGTGAAGTCGGTGGTAATTGTGTATCTTCAGGAATTACTTGTAATTGTTCACGTACAAATCCACGTTGAGGAGCAGTTGAATCCATTTTGTAGTTTGTAGACCTACCCGTGGATCTAACCACGCTGGAAATTGTATGTGTGGTTACACTCCAGACTGGGTCAGTCGCTCTTTTTTTACCCCCTCCCTCAAGCTCCCCCGGCTCATATAAATATCTGACAGCCACATTACCGAGTATTGGTTATTTTGAGAAAGAGTCACGTCATTGTACTGGTATGTGTTTCTTCGTGATTGCACTGATAGGGGTCATAGAAATTCCACGAGTAATTTCGTTCTTTAAAGCAGCTATCACACTTGGTAGTCTTGCAACCCATTCACGAGATCTCTTATCTTCCTGAACTTTGTTCAGGGATATTTCCTGCGCATATTGATATCCAAACAATCGCTCAGCAAGTGGTCAATTAAATCGCTCAACGATTGCCTGATTGCGATGAATTGCGGTGTGTCATCGTCTGATTTTGACGCTGTTTCATTACAGATGTTACTGCACCAAGAAATTCTTTGCCCGGATCAACCTGTAACAACTGTGGCCATTGCAAGGGTCCTCGTCAGTAAATTTGTTCAATCGCAATTTCAGTTGCTGTCTTTGTTGATAGTGGTTTTGCTTCTTTATATCTACTTGCAACGTCAACGACAGTTAACGCATATTTGTATGTGAGTGATTGACGTCTGGGGGGTGTGCGAGGTCTGGGCCTGATGTCCCGCTCGCTAAAGGAAAGTGAAGCGTCTCTCATAGCCTCTCCTTTCCAGGTGTAGTGATCTCTGCGGGACCACTGTCTGGCTTTGCTGGGCAGGAAGTACTTGCATATGGCCTCTCCTACACTATTGTGTCCACAGCAGCACCTTCATGTGGGGCCTCCTGTTTTCACATAGCCTGCTGTGTGGCGCGACCGAGTACCCGGCGGTATAACTGGGTGGGCAGACTGGGCTCGTTAGCCTTGGCAGGCAGCTAGTCTAAGAGAAGGAAAACTCTGACTCCAAACCCGGGCAGATGGAGCTCGTTAGCCTTGTCAGGCAGTTCGTCTAGGAGATGGAAACTCCAATTCGAAACCAACGAAGTGCCATTGGATGATGGCTCCGCTGCCTTGTGGATATCTTCGGGAGAAGGAAAGGCTACGGGAGTAAACCCAAACAGAAAATCCGGAGTGGAGCCCCTAAGGCGGCTGGGTGTCAACTACGACTTCCTTCCGGCAGCTCCTGCATCCAAACTGGTGCCAAATGTCATGCTCAGCATTCCTTTGGACCCCACCAGCAAGGACGAGAGGGGGATCCTGACGTCTGGGCAGCCCAGGATCTCCATGCTACACGCCCAGACTTGCGCCCTGGAGAGGCCACTCCAGCCTCGCCCTTGAGCGAGGAAACAACACGGAAGCTGGCAGTCTACGGGTTATAAGTCCCACCCGATTGGCGTAGGGAAGGGGCGCCACGGGTCAGCTTCGACGGTGGGAGGGATCATCGAGTCCCACTGGCCGACTACAGCCCGCCTTAAGCCGGGCAGCCCCCGGTCAGTAAGGTGTTGGCCCGCCAACGTCTGCCTGTTTCAGTGGGTGCCTGGAGCTCAGTGTGTTGCTCAGCATGACAAGCAGACGGAAACTCCGCACCAGACAAAAGAAACAAGAAACCAATAAAGAAGACTTCAGCTCTTCGATTCGCAAGCTGGAACGTGCGCACCATGCGCACAGGCATCTCTGACGACGTCAGGGAGGTGGAAGACACCAGGAAGACGGCCATCATCGACAGAGAGCTCTCCAGACTAAATGTCAGCGTAGCTGCCCTCCAGGAAATCAGGTTTGCCTCCAGCGGTTCCCTCAGAGAGGAAAACTACACCTTCTTCTGGAAGGGCCGAGAACCTGAGGAGCCCCACCAGCACGGAGTTGGCTTTGCCATCAAAAACACCCTCCTGGCCTCGGTTGAGCCTCCCTCAGGGGGCACTGAACGTCTCTTGTCCATCCGCCTTGCCACTGCTGCAGGTCCTGTCAACATCCTCAGTGTCTATGCCCCCACCCTCACGTCTCCAGAAGACATCAAGGATCAATTCTATGGGCAGCTGGACGAACAGATCAAGGGATGCCCTAAGGACGAGTTACTATTCCTCCTCGGCGACTTTAATGCTAGAGTTGGTGCTGACCACGAGTCATGGCCTACCTGCCTCGGACATCATGGCACTGGAAAGACCAATGAAAATGGTCAAAGACTGCTGGAGCTGTGCACCTATCATGACCTGTGCGTTACAAACACCTTCTTCAAGTGTAAGCCACAACACAAAGTGTCATGGAAACACCCCAGGTCTCATCGCTGGAACCAGCTCGACTTGGTCATCACCAGGCGCTCTGCCCTGAACAGCATCCTCTCCACCAGAAGCTACCACAGTGCAGACTGCGACTCCGACCACGCCCTCGTGTGCAGCAGGGTGCGCCTACAGTCACGTAGACTACACCGCTCCAAACCAAAAGGTCGACCTCGCATCAACACTGCGTAAATGTATATCCTCTCCAAAGTGGAGGAGTATGTGTCCGCCCTGGATCAGGCTCTCCAAGACCTGCCAGAGCACGATGCCACAGCCAAGTGGAACTGCCCTCAGAAGAGCCCGAAGCACCACCCAACGCACCGCTAGACAGTCCGCAAACGAGTACTGTCAGCAATTGTGTGAAGGAATCCAGCGCAGTGCCGAGTCAGGAAACATCCAAGGCATGTACAATGGCATCAAGAAGGCCCTAGGCCCTACAGTGAAAGGGGTTGCCCCCCTGAAATCTCTGACGGGAGAGAAGATCACAGACCGCGAGCAACAGATGACCAGATGGGTGGAGCACTACTCAGAGCTGTACTCCCGAGAAACGTCAGTCACCGATGTAGCCCTTAGCAACGTACAGGAACTTCCCACTATGGAGGAGCTCGACAAAGTGCCTACCTTAGAGGAGCTCAGCAAAGCCATCGACTCCCTCCCAAACGACAAAGCACCAGGTAGCGATAGCATCCCGCCAGAAGCCATCAAACGTGGGAAACCGACATAGCTACAGCCGCTGCATGAGCTACTCTGCCTCTGCTGGGAGGAAGGAGCAGTCCCCCAAGACATGCGCGACGCCACCATTGTGACTCTCTACAAAAACAAGGGAGACCGCAGTGACTGTAACAATTACAGAGGAATCTCGCTTCTCAGCATCGTTGGCAAAGTGTTTGCCCGCATCCTCCTAAACAGGCTGCAGCTGCTGGCGGACCGCGTGTATCCGGAATCCCAGTGCGGCTTCAGAGCAGGAAGGTCGACAACAGACATGATCTTCTCCCTCCGACAACTCCAAGAGAAGAGCAGAGAGCAAGGTCAGCCACTCTACATGATGTTCATCGACCTCACCAAGGCCTTCGACCTGGTCAGCAGGAAGGGCCTATTTGAACTTCTTGGGAAGATCGGCTGCCCCCCAAAACTCCGCAGCATGATAATCTCCTTCCATACAAATATGAAGGGTACAGTACTGTATGATGGATCCTCCTCAGACTTCTTCCCCATTAACAGCGGCGTGAAGCAGGGCTGCGTGTTGGCACCAACCCTTTTTGGGATCTTCTTCTCCCTGCTCCTGTCCTACGCCTTCAGCACGTCCACTGATGGCGTATATCTGCACACCAGGTCCGACGGGAGGCTGTTCAACCTGGCACGACTGCGCTCGAAGACCAAAGTGAGGTCAGTACTCATCAGGGAGATGCTCTTTGCTGACGACGCGGCTCTTGTGACCCACACCGAGGATGCCCTCCAGAGACTGGGAGACCGTTTTGCTGATGCCTGCAAGCAGTTCGGGCTCACCATCAGCCTAAAAAAGACAAACGTCAGTGCTCAAGATGTCACCACTGTCCCCTCCATCAGAATCGACGGCGCCACCCTGGAAGTAGTCAACAACTTTATTTACCTGGGGTCAACCATCAGCAACACTCTTTCGCTTGATGTGGAGCTGGAGAGAAGGCTTGGAAAGGCAAACACCATCATGGCCCGACTAACAAAGAGGATGTGGGAAAACAGCGCGCTGACAGTGCACACCAAGACTCAAGTCTACCAAGCCTGCGTTCTGAGCACCCTCCTATATGGAAGTGAGAACTGGAGCACCTACATGAGGCATGAGCGTCGAATCAACTCCTTCCATATATGGTGCCTACAACGCATCCTGAAAATCAGCTGGCAAGACCATGTCCCACACAGCGAGACCCTTCAGCGTGCAAGTATCCCAAGCATGTACTCCCTGCTGAGCAAACACCGCCTTCGATGGCTGGGACACGTCCGACGCATGGAGGATGGGAGGCTGCCAAAGGACATCGTATATGGTCAGCTGGCCACTGGCACCAGAAGGGTCGGCCGCCCCTCACTCCGCTTCAAGGATGTGTGCAAGAGGGACATGAAGGCATGCGGCATTTCACCAGACAGCTGGGAAGTGCAGGCCGAAGACCGAGGTACCTGGAGATTGACGGTCAGCAAGGACATAGCAGTCGCTGATGGGAGGAGAGTCCAACAGGCCGCAAAGAAACGTGAGAGAAAGAAGAATGCAGCAGCAACCCAAGCAACTCAGACTTCCCAGTACGTCTGCACCAACTGCAATAGGGACTGTCACTCGCGCATCGGCCTGCACAGCCACAACAGACGATGCCAAAACCCCAGAGACAGACAACATTCCAAGGGCGCTACTCACATGGTCTCCCGAGACTGAGCTGCCAATGATGATGATTGACGTCTACCAGTTTAATAGTATCATGCGGTTAAATCATAATATCTGCCTGATGAACTTCATTGGGAATGCTGACATCAAAATGTGCGTACTGAATTTTTTTTGGTGGTGGTAGATAAATTTGCCATTTCGCCTGTCGTGCTAACCAATCTGCGGCAACAGAACGTGCGACACCTGCTGCATCAGTAAGTTTTCTAATCGCTGCTCTACCCCTCCAGTATCCTCTTGGGCTATAATGAATCGATTCCATTAAAATAGTTATCTATGATTAATTACCAGCCCCTAGCACTAGTTTACCTTTCATGCAGATCTTATCAAAAAATTAGCAAGCGATTCTCTGAGAGATTTATATTTTACAGACTTTAGAGTGTGAATCAAGTTCAAGCCTGCAATATGTCGTTGTTGTAGATCTGGATTTTTATGCGCGACATCATGAACATGGCACGCTTGATCAGTAGCATTTATTGGATACTCTCCAGGTCTTGGTTGATCTTTCTCGTCAAGTCGGATATCAAGTCGGTTTCCAGGACCAAAATAATTATATCCAGGAAGTTGCTTCTCGCCGGGATACTTAGCCCATGGAGCTCCTGGTGATTTTCTTAGCGAAGCAGTTATATCTCCACCTGTTTCATTACAGATAAATCTGTATTTTTTGTAAAACATTTCATACTCTTGCCTGTAAGTGCACGCTTTTTATTCGTCGTCGTTATTGTTTTTAATTCACTGGTGGGGTTGGGAGTTCTGCATCGAACACAATATAAATTCATATTGTTTATTATATTTCTACAACATAAATGTTAACGATTTCTCAGAGACACAAATTCTATCAGAGCAATTATCATAGGTCCATCTGGATCTGGTAAGACGCAATTGATGCTTAACCTGATAATGAGATGGCTCAAGTGGGATAAGTTGCATTTAGTGGCACAATCCGTAGATGATCAGCGATGCTCCAACGTGTTTAAAGATTTTAATGGAAATGCAAAATTGTTGGACAAGGACGGTTATGATATTATTGACTTTATCACCGATATTGATGATGCTCCATCTGTGGATGATCTTGATGGATGTATTAATTATCTTGTAGTATAAGATGATGCGATGCTAGACAAACAATCAAATCCAGCTTGGATATTTTCCCAAGGCAGACACAAAAACACCGATGTTATATATGTTACTCAGCGACATACGCAGATAACTAAAGTGATTAGAGATAACTGTAATCGTCTGGTTGTCTTTAATAGTGTTGATATTCACACATTAAGAAACATCCACCAGACTTGGTGTTCAGGGGATATGAATATGATTAAGTTTAAAAATTCTTCTCAAAAGCGCAAGAGATTCCTCATGGATTTATCACGATAAATTTACCTGATCCTCGGTCGCGATATAGCATAAGTATCGATAAAAGTTTTGGTTGAGAGACAGGTTACTTTTTTACCAGACACGGCAGCAGAGAGGGGACGACCAACAGTGAATGTCCCAAGTCGGTAAATAACACCGTAGAAGCCTCGGTTTAGCGTTATTGATGCTTGTATTTTCATTTTCGTAGGAAGCTTTATTTTGTTTTGAAAATAAACCTGGTCTGTTTACCCCTCCGTAGGACGCTTTATTTTCAGGAATAAATTTGATCTCTTCACCCTCCCAGCCCCTAATGTGAAAGTTTCTGGTCCAGATTATTCATTATTTCTGAATTCCGAAGATTTGTCACTCCAAAATCAATAGAGGCCGATTGCATTCCTTCGCTTAAATATACACTGAGTGGGACAGGTACAAATAAATTAGTTGCATGATTAACCTACCTATCTCTCTCAACATACTGGTACTCCTTTAATTCATTTACATGCCAGGAGTACTCTTATTATAATTTAACTCGTTCATTTTCTTCTTAACTTTGTAAGGGCCGTAATACCTAATCTGAAGAAAATTTTGAAGAATGTGCAAGAGAGACAGAACTCTATCAAAAGTCTCAAAAGTTCTCTCCATTGTAGTTCTGTCAAACCAAAATGCCACTTTTGACTTTAACTGCTGAATGCCATATTCAAGCATAATTAGCTAGAAAATTCCAGACATAAAAGTTTACCTTGATCAGATTGGACTGTTTGGGAAGGCCAAGTTGAGTAAAATAAACTTTGTCAAAGCTTTTGCTATAGTTTTAGTTGTAATATTCCTCAAAGGAATTGCCTCTGGAAATCTTGTTGATGCACAGATTATGGTCAACAAGTATTGGTTACCTGACTTGGTCTTAGGTAAAGGACCGACACAGTCTACCATAATTCTGCTAAATGGTTCGTCAAATGCAGGAATAGGTTGCAGATGAGCCTTAGGTATCTTCTGATTGGGTTTTCCTACCATTTGACAAATATGACAAGATCTGCAGTATTTACAAACATGACTTTTAATTTTTGGCCAATAGAAGTGATTCAAAATCTTGTGACAAGGCTTATTAATCCCTAAAAGACCAGCCATAGGAGTTTTATGAGCCAGACTAAGAATGTACTGTCTGTATTATTTTGGAACTACAATTTGATAGTTCACTGACCACTTGTCACCAGAAGGAACCTCCGGTGGTCTTCTTTTTCTCATAAGAATCCTATTTTTAATGAAATAATAAACAGTTACTTCAGTGGCTTCAGTTTCACTAATGGTCCTTTTGAAAACAAAAAAAACAGGAGGTCTCAGGATCTTTTTTCTGTTCGACGACAAGTGATTGTCATTTGTAGCCCTGATTAGAATAAAGAGAATGAGTAGTTAAAGGAGGATCACTGTGATCAATACCTTTTGATTGATCCAAGCAAGGAGTGAAAGTGACTTCATCAAAAGCCTGACCAATAGATGTGTCAGCTAAAGTAATACTTTCCTGATCAATATCATCTCAAGAATTTTCTTTGCCATGGCTCTAATAACTGCATACGCTGGGTATAAATCAGGGAATTTTTTTTCAACAGGATCGACTTTCTGATCCAAAGAAGGCTTATCAGTTACAAGTGGATTAACCACAACCTTGTCTCCAGCTAGGTCATTGCCTAGTAATAAATGAATGCCCTCAATGGGTAAAGAATACACTCTTCCGACTGTCACGGGTCCTGAGACTAAGTCTGATTACAAATTTACACAATGGAAAGGAACATTAACAAAGCCGCACTCTACTCCCTTAATAAGAACACTCTCATTAGAAGAAGACTTCTCAGAAAAGGCAAAGTACCTGATCATAAAAGACTGAGAAGCTCCGGTGTCCCTTAAAATTTTAATAGGGATAGGATTGGCCAAATCACCCAAGAGTGATATAAAACCCTTCGACATGAATGGTTCATAATTCTCCATAATAAGATCAGACAGCTTTATTAGACCCAAGAAATGTATTGCTTTCAATACATGACCGTGACCTTGACCTCTTAGAAATAAGAGCATTTGGAATAGGTCTGTCTTGATTCGGATGCTTATTTTCCAATTTGAAGCAATCAGAAATAACGTGTCCTTTCTCCTTGTAACAGGAACACGTAGGAAGAGATGAGGATTTCTGATCAAGCTTGTCAGAAACTTGATTTCTAATAGTTGTGCCAGATTGAAATTTAGAAGGGCTCGTATTAGGCTGAAATACTTTTTTACCAGAAGACTTCTGTTCGGAAGACTTGCTTACAAAAGAAACTTTATGAGCTAAGGAATACTCGTCAGCAGTACGAGCAACGTTTTTTCTAACGTTTCGACCTTATGCTCATCAAGATAAGTCTTAATGTCACTATGGACACAGTTCTTGAACTCTTCAAGTGATACAAATTGTCTTAGATTTTCGTAATCGTGGTCAACTTTCTTGGCTAAGCACCACCTATCAAATGAATGCTCTTTTTCTCTTGCAAATTCGACATGAGTTTGTCCAGCTTCTTTTTTATAGTTCCTGAATTTTTGCCGATGAGGCTCAGGGACTAACTCATAACCCTTTAAGATGCATTCCTTAACCAGATCATAGTCAGCACTTTGCTGTACTGATAGGGAAGCATGGATGTCTCGGGCTTTGCCGAAAAGTGCTCTCTGTAATTATAAAGTCTTATGTTCCCTTGGCCAGTTCGACTTATCAGGAATTTTTTTCAAAATGTGGAAAATATTTATCTACTTCTTTTTCTCTAAAAAGGGGCAGTAACCTAATATTCTTAGTAACATCAAAACTTGAATTTGTATGTAAAGTGGGAATGTGCTTTTCACTTGCCAGCTCTAATTCTCTTAATTCTCAATTGATATTCCATTTCTTCCTTCTCTCTTTCTCTATGCAATTCTCTGTCTTCCTTTTCGTTTTGCATTTGCATCTCTCTTTCCACTTTGTCCAATTGCATTTTGCATTTGTTTTTCTTCTTTCTGTAACTGTATTTGTCTCTCTCTCTCTCTCTCTCTCTCTCTCTCTCTCTCTCTCTCTCTCTCTCTCTCTCTCTCTCTCTCTCTCTCTCTCCTTTTCTCCAACAGCATTTGTTTCTCTTCTTTCCGTAACTGCATTTGTTTCTCTCTCTCTCTCTCTCCTCTTTCTCCAATAGCATTTTCCTCTCTCTTTCCTCCTTATCTAATTGCATTTGCTTCTCCTCTTTCTCCAGTTGCATATGCATTTCTTTTTCCTCTTTATCTTTCTGAAGTTCAATCTTTCCTAACTCTAATTTCATCTTGTATTTTAATTTTAATTCCTTTATTTTATGTTAGAGTCTGATACAGACTTACTAAAGAAAACCGAAGCACTGTTAACCAAAACGTTCTTTTCCACCAAATATTGGACCAAAATATTTTATTTCTTGCTTCGTTAAAGAAGCTTTTGCCTCAGAAAGATCATATTTTCTGGCAAGTTCAATCAATTCATCTTTTTTCAAGGAATCTAGCTCTTCCTGGGTAGGTTTTGAAATAAAGGTCTCCCTTTAGATGACATTGTAAAACGCTTGCTGATTTCACTAAAATTTTCTAAAATGTGAAATAATACTTGGGATTTTAAAAATTCCGAAACTAGTAGAATTTAAAAGACAAAGTTTTCTGAAATAATTTAGCAAAATTCGTATCCCGGAAAAGCGCCAAATTTTTTGTTACGAGTCTATGCTCTTAAAATAAATAACAGAAAAGAGTGAAGACAACAAGCTTTGTAAAATTTAACCAATAATTTACTTTCCTAGAATACAAAGTGAAAAATGAGAATAAAGAACTTACGGTACTGCGAATTAAATCGAAAAATAATCCAAGAATTAAAGACACAAGTCCTAGTAATAAAAAGTCCTGAGCAAAACTCAGTTCAAGTCCCAAAGAGAGCCAAAATTGAAGGTGATGACGTGTCTGCTATGGCCTGCGAAGTGCTGATGTGTCAACAGTCTCTTGTTGAATCACAGAAATGTTATTCCAGGTTTGAATTCAGTATAAATAGAATGTCTTTTTCCAAGAATTTTATCAGAGCACTTTTATATTTCCAGAGAAAATAATCACTTGAATTCAATAATCTGAAGAAAATAAAATTCAGCCCAAACTGGTATCAACATAATACAACTTAAAGTGCTAGATGTTAAAGCACGACTGGTAAAATCCTCACAGTCATGTGATAATATAGTTATCTGCTTGACCTCAGGTCACAATTAGCATTTTCTAAAACAACAACCATTACCTAATGGAAAATAACCTTCTAGAATGATCTAATGAGTCTTGTTTATTTACAACACAATAGCCTATAAAATTCACCTAGGAATCTCCAAAACCCTGACCCAAATCAACATGTTTACCTGAATAATTAATTCGGTTAATAAGCTCATACACATAGAGAATAATGAAGCTATTATTAGTTGTTTACATAAATGAAATAAAAGAAAATTTTAAAAAGTCAATCAGATCAAGCAGAAATGAACTCAGTTTTTGACAAGGTCAAGTCCAGGAAACAATGTTACATTATAATAACATGTAATGAGATAAAAAAATTTAATACCAACAGACAAACAATTAAATGAAATATACATAACACAAAATAAGAATATATACCCAAATGTGACACAAAGGATGCAGACTTGCAGATTGCTTTCAATGGTGATAACATTGAGAAATGTAGCATCAGTCCTTGTAGCAAGATGTTTAAAACACTGCAGTATGATGGAGGAATAAAATACCAATCTGGTGTAGGTACATCCTCAAATTTGCAGCACAACTGGAAGGACTAAGTATTCTTTTCAAGCTCAGTTTTCAAGGATCCAACAAAAGCATAGATAGAACTTCTGGATAACAAAGATTAAAAAATAATGCACGTGGACTGGTTATATAAAAGAATTGTTTTGAAATCAACCATGCGAATGGCAAAATTGGACATAAATCTGAAATTATTAACATAATCGAAAGAATTAAATACACGTTTTATATTGCAGGAAAAATAAAAGTACCTGTTTTTAATGGGTATCCTGTCAGGCATACTTAATTTAACAATCAAGTAGCTGGATAAAAATGCTTAACACGTATCTTAGAGTCGCATCAACGATATCAACTCCAGCGAATCTAACAATGGTGGCATGGGAGAGAAAACTGAATGAAACTATTGAATCCTTGCAGGAATAGTTTAATACGAAATATGACACTCTATATGTGATGGCGGATTTCAATATTGATCAACTTAATACGTCTAAATTAAAATACAAAATGCATCATCTAATTACAAAGCCAGCTCAGGAAACGAAGGACTCAATAACATTATTTGAACGTATAGACCTGTCCAACATGCACATGTTGATGATGGAGTTATTTCCCTTATATGTATTCATATGGTATAGTCAGTTAGGAAAAGGCAACATTAAGCAAAGCAAACTAGTAAATATGAACTAACAGGATTTAAGAACCATCGATGAATTTAAACAAGATTTACGGCAAATTAGTTGGGACACAATTAAGATTCATGATTTTATATATATATATATATATATATATATATCTAATAACAATATATATATATATATATATATATATATATAGCTATATATATGCTATATATATATATATATATATATATATGATGCTTGGTAGCCTCAAAGAATTGTTATTACATATCATTGATCAGCATTTGTCACACTAACATAGAATCAGATTAAATTCTGAGAAGCGGATTAATGATGACACCTTGTCGTCCATGCATACCAGGGATTTCTTGCACGGGAAAGCTAGATACAGCAAATATAAAGATGACCGGACGATTTATAGGAATTAAGAAATGAGGCTCTTTTACAAATTAGAGCTGCCAAAAGAGATCACTTTGATGAAGTTTTCAACTTTAAAGAAATGGGCAACAAATTTATATATTCTTCCACCATTATCGAAATCATATTCACGTGCTAACCTCTTTGCTATTGATAGCGAAATTGAAAATGACTTAGATAAAGTTGCAAATAGTTTCAATGATTTCAAAAATTGCAAATAGTTCCAATGATTTCAAAAATTTCAAATGGTTTCAGTGATTTCTTCTTTAGCATTTTGTTAGATATTGGTTAAGGATTTTGATTCATCACTGCTGGATACCGAACTTGTGTAAGATGAGACATTCTTTCAGAAACCAAATATACTCTCGTTTTTGTTAGAAATGAAATTATAAAAACGTGTCTAATTGAAACGCTACTTGCTTCGATGGCTTACAGTCAGTTAAACTCTTCAAGCTGTCAATAGATTGCATTGCAGTGTCAACAGATTGCATTGTAGAACTACTGACCTTTGCATTTAATATGAACATAGGCACAAACACTTTTGTAAACAATTGGACAGAAGCTACAGTTACCCGCACCCTCCCCACCCCCTTATTTAAATCGAGTGTCAGTAAGTATAGACCCGTATCTCTTGTTTCCTTTCTTACAAAAATTCTGAGTGGACACGTTTTCAGTTTATCTTAAGCTTTTTATTTAATAAAAGGAAATAATTTGCTTACACCGTGTCAATTACGCTTCAAGCTAAATCAATCCTGCGGGACTCACTGGTTTGATCAATTACTGGTTAAAGAATATTAAAGAAAGGAAATTAATTCCGATTATTCCAATAACTAGGTAAAGCTTTTGCTAATCCAACAGTTCTACTATATAATTATCAGCACAATTGTTTTACAAAATCCTCATTGCGATGATTGTCTCCCTATAAAGTTGGAGAGGTACTGTCCCTGATTTTAAAGAAAAATTCTCTCTGGAGTGTCACAGGGATCAATGCTAGGCCATTTCTTTTCATTTTGTATATACACGCTTTTCCAAAGTGTTTGGAACATTCTTCTGTATCTATGTGTATGGATCATGCATCACCATGTGTTAAAGAAATTTGCATTGTCGAGGGCAATCTAAATGAATATTTGCAATATGCTATGAAACGGATGAATGAAAATAAACGTGGCTTAAAATTATGGAAAATCCAGTTATTGTATATCTATTCAGTACAACGTGCAGTCAAATCTAGAGAAATGTACTCCAAGCAAATGGCACAAAAATTTATCCTGTTAAATGTGCCACACCTAAGTATCCTAATTGATCATATTTCGTCTTGGTCACTTTTAAAAAAAATTTTTAAATAAAAAAAAAAACCATCAAAGAAAATATGAATTATAAAAAGAGATTTTACGTCTGATCAGTCGATTTCAAATGTTTGATACAGTTGGTTTTCCACGCGTTATCTACTGCTGTATTGTGTGGGGAAAACTCCGTAATTCATCTTACATGCAGTACAGCTTACCGAAAAGAACAAACTGTGATTTTACATGTCAAAGATATTTTAACATCACCACCATTTTCAACACTCGGATACCAATCAAGGCTTATTATTTGTTACTTAAAGGGACTTGAATAATTTAGAGCCAGAGTATCTGAATCTTTTTAAGGTTGCAATGGACTTGAGGATGAGGAATGAAAGTGAGGAGTGAAAACGATCAACTCTATCTGTCTCTCTCTCTCTATATATACATAAAGTTCGGACACTTGTATTTTATGAATATTGTTCGTTATTCCGGTAGTTTTATGGAACAGTTTGCAGCATGATATTAAACAGACACCTAATGTTTCAGAAAGCATTTAAGAAACTATAAATCCGGAAATATTTTAATGAGCAATTCCGATTTTTCATAATCGCATAACATGTGATAGCTGTGTGTGCGTGATGATCGTCATTTACAAATTACCAGGGGCGTCCGCAGAATGATTTTTGATGAGGCGGGGAGGCAAACGTAGTAGTCAGCAATTAAGTTTAATGGATGTAGGCCAAAACATGTTTAGAGGTGAAGTTGGGTGGGAGGCAAGTGCCCCTATGTGTGGGCACCCATGCCGATTACATATATGTTGTGTATGTTTTTATTGCAGGGCCATAATGTAAACTAGTGACCAGGTCACTGATTACTTGGACAATAGTTAACGTGTTTCAGCTCTCAAACTACCCCAATTCGATTACTATAAAACCTGTGCTTAGCACAGCACCAAAACAAATTTGCTGCAGTCATTTTGGATGAATTTATCAAAATCATTGGACTATTTACCACACAAACTCCTCTTCCAGAATTGGGCAGCATATGGACTTTGATTTTAGCAGATGAACAGAAGAGAATGTGTCAAAATAGTAAACCCAACTAATACAGGGGCAAATATCTATAAAAGGATGCCTCAGGGGTCAATTCTCCGACCAATCTTGTCAATGTTTATATTGACATCTTAGTTTTATAAATGATTAAAGTTGAAACAACATGCTGTCAAAAGGTCACTTGCCTTTGCTCACAGCAACTTCAATATTGAGACATCTACTTTGGAAACGGACACACAATTTTGATTAGGCGGTTTTCAGACAAGGGAATGAAAGCAAATCCTCATAATTTCCAAGCTACTGTACTCGTCACAAAAAAACCCAAAACAGAACGCCAGAAGACATTCTCCTCCAGTGCTCCAGTGAGACTAATACAATTTTGAAGACTCATCAAAAACAACCTGGGAGTCACCTTGCATTTTATCTTTTATCCTAAATATTAATCATTAATTCACTGCACTTTGTCAAAAAGATTCTAAATCTTTTTTTTTCTTTCCATTAACGTTTTTCTTGCAATAGAAAGCGCTCAGCATAACCCCAAACTTGATTCTAAGTAATCAAAGGTTACTTCCCTTGCTCCTTTCCAGCAAGAAATATGTGACAGTAGGTAGTTTCCTATTGAAGTTTCATTTAGATGTCAGCTGCAAGTTATGAAAACAAACGTCTCAAGGTTTTGCACGTTTACACATCTTATCCAAATCTGATGGCACATCAGTATCACTTCTTCAATACTGAAAGGTCCCTATGGCAGGACACACTGCATCAAAGATTCTCCAATTCTTTTATCTGTTTAAACAATTTTCTATTTTTAACAATATTTCTTATTTGATAGCAAGTTGGCTTCATTTTCATAAATCTGCAAGCTATAATTACCAGGATGCTTTGTCAAATCCGTGGCCTGAATGCTTTGTCAAATCTGTTGCCAAGATGCTTTGTCAAATCTGCTGCCTGACTGCTGTCTAATCTGATCAATTTCTGCCCAGCAGATTTCGAAAAGTCGCTTTTTAAAGCTTTGTCCATTTTTACCAATCACGTCTGGTCCATTTCTGTTAAGTAGTGTATGAGAACACTTTTTGTTTAGTAATGTCAGGCATATTTAATGGTGGATCAATATACATGTATAAAAGTGAAAGAAATCTACGTCAGGATGCTGTCAAACAATATGGCAAAATTCTGTTTAGCACATCGAGATTTCCAGTGTTCAATTTATTAGCAATGATCATATCTGATGGTATATCAGCACCAATTGAACAAATATTAAAGACATTTTTCTTTCCATCAAATTTGGCCAGGTCTGTTCAGCAGGTATGGTTTTGTGCGGTTTAACTCCGTTCAGTGCTACAGGCTATACGGTTTTGCCAGTTTATTTGGTGCACAAAGAAACCAGGAAGAACCACCAACCCAAGTGACGCTACTGGCAAGCTTCCTCCTATAACCATGTTGGTCAAGTCAAGACTTGGACTCACAAGGAGACTGAAATGAAATGTGAGTGATCTGTGAAGGAAAACGCATTAGATGTTAGATGAAACGCAGTTTCTGAGAACTCGATTAGAGGTTATTAGTAATAGCTGTCATATCTGATTGTACATCAGCACAGTTTTGACAAATTTGAAAGATCTTTGTGCCAGAATGCTGTCAAATTGTGTGCAGCATTTATTTCGGCTATTTTAAAAGTTTCTTTGGGGGGGGGGGGATAATGCAAGTCTTAAAGAAATGGCAGATTGGCACAATCTGCATGCTCTTAATGCTAGGATGCTTTCCACTCAACTTGCTCAAAGTCTCTCAAATGTTTTTGGAAAAGTCATTCAAACTGTTTTAGAATTTTCTGCAACAATTCCTATATTTGACAACAGACTGGCATTATTTTACAAAATTTAAAAACTTTCTTGCCAGGCTACTTTCTTTCAAATTTGGTCAATTTTTAAAGTGTTTTAGGTCAATTAAAGTTTTAAATACTTTTATTATTGGCTGCTATACCTGATATGAGATGGTGTATTGTAAAGAAATACTAAGTATTTTTGTGCCAGGATAATTTTTAATAGCTTCTTTGTTCCTTTGACAACTTAAGGTTTCTATGTACACAAGCGCATGATGAAGAACGTACTGAGAAATATCCAACTTCCAATGCAAATCATCTGTCCGACATTTACGGTTCCAGTTTGGATTTTCGTTTTAATTTTCTTGTCTCAATGCTGACACCACTATTAACTGGGTAAACCACAAAATCAAGTCCATTTTTTTTTTTCTATACAAGTGTTGTGCGGACATCTGATTTGAAAGCTGGCAGCAAGAAATTGGTCCAATAAAAATTCAAGTCAATGTATCTTCCTTATTTTTTTATTTCTGTACACAACAGGAACAAGCTTCTCTACTGCACAAGAGCAGCTGCTGTGCCAGATTCACTGAAAGAGAAAGAGAAATTATTAGTGGCTTTTTGGGTAGGTCTTCCACAGTCCCTGTATCATTCCATACAGGGTCACTAACAAACCATGTAGTTAACAAAGAGAAAATGACCTTGTGAAGCCCCCCACACCCCAAAGGGTGACAAGCTGATTTTGATGTGTACTGAAGTACATTCATGTGTCAAGCTGACACTTGGTGTACTAGCTGATTCTAATGTATACTAAACTATGTTTATGGTGTTGAGCAGATTATGACGATAGAAACAGAGGAATTTTCCTCCCAAAATACAAGAAATCTACAAAATCAGGAGTCCATCTTCTTACTAATCCAAGCTCAAATGAAAATTTAAGAAACATTTAAAGTTGCATGCAAAAGCAACTACAGAACATTTAAAGTCTTTTCTCACTGCTCCAATATTTTTGGGAATAAACCCATGAGCATTTGCATCATGGAGAAAAGATCTTGTAGTATGTACAGACATAATGGTGTCAGGAGATTTAGTTGCATCTCAACTCTCTCTGCACATCAGACATTTGTCTTTTGAGCTTGTGCAAGATCATGGCACTGCATTTTCTTCAACTCTAAGAAAAACAAAGCCCCACTTCAATCCAGGCAAGTACAGTTCTTGGAAAATTTATCAAGCCTATTACAGAAACCATTGGAGACTTCATGAAAAATTCATAGAATCTGAGAGAAATGAGGAATTTAATGACATGCTGGTACTACATACTATCTCCAGTTAGCAGGCAGCACTCGTTTTGTCTTGTAGTATCTGGCCAACCTGTGAATCCTGCTCTCCACCAGAATCAAACGGAATTTGGCATCCTTGTCCTACAAACATAAGATGACAAATTAGGTATCAACCATAATTACTCTTGTTCTTAATCCCATGATGTTGCAATAGTAAATCGTCATACAGTCCCCCATTTGCTGTGATAATGCAGTGAAGAAAACCATGTTACTTGTGTATATACTTATTATTAGACTGTTGACCAACATTTTGGAGCATACATTACTTGAGCATGCTGTCAAACCAATTTAATTTTAACATACACGGAAAGACTGGACAACAAAGAAAAGAAACCATGATTCTTACAGCATCAAATATATAAATGCAGTTTGAAAAACAAATTAGACAAAGTAATGTGAATCAGCCGATGAAAGAAATTACCTAGCTTTCTCTGATAAGAATTTTCATCGACTGAAACTGGAACAAGAATGATGAAAAAGATTAAGAAAAACAACAAAGTAAAAAAGGATTGATGGAGTATTAAGGATAGTATGCACATCAATATGACCATGTACATGTCCATGTATGAACTACAAATGCGTTCATGGAACGCAGATGCCTCAGCACAGCATTATAAAGCAAAATGTAAGCATATTCTGATCCAGTTGGACTTATGGATGGTGTGTATTAAAAGTAAGACATACCCGTGTTTGACCCCTTAATTTAACAAGTACATTTACCATATATGCTCGCTTATAAGACAAGTCCAACTGCAAACACGCTGGCAGATCTGGGTCTGTGCAGTTCGTCAGGGGTAATCAGCAGGACAACATAGACCCTGATCTGCAGGCACATTATGCTATGGCAAATGAGGGTCTATGTTGTTTGTAGTTTGCCCGATGTACAAGTATAAATGATATGTAGTAGAATTATCTGAAAAGTTCTGAATGTTGTTTGTTCCTTTGAATCTGTCAATAAATTTAACACCAAGTGATAAGCAAAACCATTTTCTATAAAATGATTTGCAGCTGCTCTTGCAGTACGTTTGACAGTTGCAAATATATGCAAGTGATGTAACGCAGGTAAACGACAGTGAAAACTCTTCTGCTGAGAAAAGAACATAATGTAAAATCCATGTGGTCTTAGGGTGCATGCCGATTTGATATCAAGGATGCCTTAGATAAAATTTATGGATGCAATTCTCAGTCATCTCCTACAATTTTGAGGTGGTTTCATCATTTTCAAGATAGTCACAAATACATGGTAGATGATCCATGTTCTGGAAAACCATCATCTGTGATTGGCAAGCAGGAAGTGACTGCTGTGAAGGAAGCACTTGAGAACATGCTCAATAAAGTTGAAAAGATTTATATTACATACATAAATGTATCAGTTGTTTTTAATATAATTAAGAATCTTTAAAGCCAATCATGGTTATAGCATGATGGGTTCGGTATTTGTTGAGTGCTGATGAACAAAAACAGGCTTTGGTTGAAATCTGCCAAACCAATACTTGCCAAATATAAAAAGAGTGAACAGAGACATTTGAATGAAATTATCAAATGCGATTCAACACATATTTACTGTTTTACACAACCCATGACAAAAATAATAAAATATGAATCAGAGAAATAAGCAAAGGCCATAAATCACTCTACACAGCTGGATTGCCAAGAGGGTTCTATACACATTGTTTTATCAATAAAAAAGGCTAGTTGGACAGGTACCTATGCAAGACTGCTGTTTCACCCAGAAGTTTTCAAGGAGTATTTTATTAAAAACCAATATAAAACTTTCAACGTATATCAGTTTGTTTATCACTGCATAAGAGGGTACGCAAGCAGAAGAAAAATGAACTAATAATAACTAGTGTCCCACTACAGCAAAGGGATTCTACTTGATCAGGTAACCATCCATGTCACGTGTCATTGAATCATTTTGAATTTATTTATTCAATCAGAAATTTTATAAACAAATTCAAGGACTTAAAAGAACAAGAAGGAACTGATACTCTACTAGCCAAAAAGAATTTCTAGAAACTCAAGAGATAATACTATTTCCTCCTTTTAACTGAAACTATCTCTGATATTCTTCTGTCATTACAAATGTTTCAATTTAGCTGCTGTGGTAGCCATACTGAACATCAGATTGGCACCATTTTCATTATGGACTAAGCAGAGTTCGTAAGAAGTTTTTTGGTTAATCTCCCATGTCAATAACCCATTCAGGGGGAGTAGTGACAACAAAATTTTCAAGTGGGGCATCATGGCAGCCATACTGGATGTACAAATGGCACCATTTTCATTTAGGACGATCTAGGTATCATAAGAAATCTGTTGATAAAGCCCCATGTTGGTATCAGTTTGGAAGGAATAAATAACATTTCCAAGATGACCACCATGGTGGCCATAGTGAGGGCAAGCTTGCATCATTTTCCTCAGGACCGTATTAACTGGAACCCTTCTGATGAAAACCCCATATCAAAAGACTTTCCATTTAAATGGAGAAGTGTCAACAAAATTTTTACGATGGATACCATTTTAAGACCAACCAGGTTGTTGTTGTTGTTGCAGGGTTTAATGCCATTTTTCAGCACATGATAGGCTATACATGGCGGCCAGTATTAATGTTGGAGGAAGAACCATCAACCCATGAGAAGCTTTCTCACATACCCACATTGGCCAAATCCAAAGACTCGAACCCATGCAGACAGAGGTGAGATGGCAGTGATCCGTAACAGAGAGCACTTTCGACCACTCGGGGCCCCCAACTTAAAGTAGTACTAAAATTATGAAACTAATACGGAATTTAGGTATCATGAGAAGTCTGTTGGTGAAAATCCCATGCTGATAACTGCATTCAATCGGGAGGGGCTGAGATGACAACAATTTCATGACCACTATTGTGGCCATTGTGAGGGCCAGTTTACATAATTTTCATTTAGGACCAGATACACAGTGCAACTCTCATCATGAAAAGCCCATGTCAATACGACTTTCTGTTCAGAAGTAGTGATAACAAGATTTTTAAGACCGCTGCTGTGGTCGCCATATTGGATGTCAGATGAGCACCATTTTCATTTAGGACAAATTAGACATAAATCTCTTAGTGAAAACTCCATGCTGATATGACCATCCATTTAGGAGTAATGATAACAGGATATTCAAGATGGCTGCTGTGGAGGCCATAATGGATGTCTGAGCAGCACCATTTTTGTGACCATGGAATGTTTGTGTCAAGTTTGATGGCAATCCTCCATGTAGCCATAACAGAATTGTGCTCACAGATGGACAAGAGACCAATCCATAAGCTCTCCAGGTCTGTGACTAGTAGAGCTAATAAAACCAACTGTTCCATAATTCAAGGAGTTTTCAAGGTAATCCATCAGATTAACGGATTATTCAAGACTGTGCAGACCATGGTCATTTGTCCATTTTACAAACCACCCTTGTACGCAAAGATACCACGTGTATCCATCTACTCCATGACAACACACCAAAGCATAAACCTGCTTTCCTGACAGAATTCCTCTAGGAGTGCAGCATCAAACTTTGACACATCCTCTACAAACCCCCAACTTGGCTTCAAGTGATTTTCGATTGAATCCTGTTATTAAAGGTTCACTGAAGGATAGACGACTTGAAACCCATCACTTGGTTCCATGTGCAGTTTTCCAGTGTAGGAAAATATATACCAAAAAGTTAATACAAAATGTCATTTAATAAACTGAATAATCAGACTAAAAAGTTAAGTGGTGCATGAGGAATACCTAGATGTACTGTTTACTGATAAAGTACTTTATTGTACAGTGCATTAATGTTCAGAACATTTCCATGCACTTGTTCTATGCATTTGGCTCATGAGCTTCATTTAAGAAAAAACATTATACACCTATAATCAATCACCAACTCTAGCACCCATACCTTCCTGTTTCTCTCCAAGTGTTTGCGGATGTTGACAGCCTTTTTGATCAGGTGGTAAAGATCCTCAGGAATGTCAGGTGCCAGAGCCTTGGCCTTCAGGATGCGAAGGATTTTGTTACCTGTGACAAACCTCACCTGTGCAACACCATGGGAGTCCCTCAAAATTACACCTGCAAAAATTCAAACACAACAAGGTTAAAAATGATGGCAAAAGTCACATTCCCTGCTTTGGTATACATAGGCAGCTTGCCCACATTCAACACCTGTTTCAAGATTCAAAAATGCATTGATTCTACCAGAAATTAGCTAGAGAGGGGAAGCTCTCCTCTTAGCCTCTAAAAAAAGGATTTAGTTGGAAATACTACAGGGTGGTATAAACCTTACTGGTAACACGTGAACTTGCACTATTCTATATTTCCCTTCAATATATCTAGTGCTCAGCTGAAACTGACATTTTCATTTCAACTACCCTGAAGCTGTATTAGCATTATTTTGATGCAATTGTCAGAAATTAATCTGTTTCTAACAGCAGTGTAAAAGTTGTAATGTAGAAAACTCCCCTCACAACATGCAGTCTGGAGGGGCATAAGCATGGCCAGCAATAACAAGTCAGGAAATATATCCTTATGGTAGCTGGTCATGTTCCATTTCCTGAGAACCTTCAATTGTTACCATTTGATCAGTAGTCCCAAGATGTGTTTTAAGTATTAACAGTGTGCAAGTATCAACAAACACATTCAATATCAAAGTCAGAAATTCCATCAGAGTGAACTTGGAAAAAAAACCAACATAACTTATAAACCATCAATGTCTTGAGGATTTTTGGTCATATTCAGTCAGGCAGTATGAAAAATGCCTGGAATAGGTTGTCCAACAAACAAAAAACCACCTCTGATAACATCACACAAATCAAACCAGCCAGACATTGCTCAGATTTGCTCATTGTACATCATTATTTTTGCAGGATTTTTAAGTTTTCATTGAGCTAGTTCTTAGACAGCTTATTATGAAACTGCATGACAGATGGTAATTCTGTGTAATTTGTGGCCTTGCATCACATGACCTACTTTCTGCAGAAAGGAATTATACTCATAGAAAGGGATTTTCACACATGTACACTGAAGGTACCAATATTGTTCCTGTCCTGTGTTAGGAGAGCACCCCTTGGGTTCAAACTAGGATTCTGAGAGCCATGTCCGAATTTGACAAAACAATATTTTGCATGGTTTATATTTTTTCAACAGAAAAATATGCTTTTTTTTACCTTAGGTAATTTCTGATCAAAATATTTGCAATACTGAAATGTAAATAAACATTCAAAATTCCATCTTCATCTGAATCCAATCTTTGTGTAACATGTTCTCTTCAAACATGCAATGAAAGGAACTACGCACCAATGATGCAGCAAAATTTGATGTTCCTAATAGTTTGCCTCTGAAAGACAGACATGCCTAATGGAGAGAAATAAAAAATTAATCCTATTTTTAACACTGGATTAAATTTACTTGTGGTTTTTCTTTTGCCCTTTTGTCAGTCTGTATCATGTGGTCATTACTTGTCGACGGCATGTTCTTTATACTTAGACTAAGTATTGTCAATAGCAATCTAAAACCAATTTATAGAGCCAACATCCAATGATGTAAATGAGAATCACTTCATTATCTATCCATACTGTGATCATTTTAAAATGGCGCTACTTTATTGCAGTCTTTATCCAGAAAGGGCATAGTTTTTGTCAGTGACAATGTTCTTGCCATGGATATGGAAAGCCACAATTCATAAATTGTGGACTTCATTATTACTCTTTCTAAAAATTCATTTTGTTTCTGTTCAGATAGTGGACTGCATGAAGAGAGAAGTATCCTTATACGATTTCACTTGAACAGTATCACTTCCCTTTAATTAGGTAGCATGTGGTGATTATTCTCATCCATGAAATATGGGATATGGAGTAAACAACTATTTCCAATCCCAAGTTTCACCATATACAGGATTAGAAGAATGGGGGAAAAAGGCAGAGTGTATGTACATTTTGAAAATATCATTTGATGAAATTTGTGCATTTCCATTTTAAAAAAATCATTCTGAAATTTGGACATTTAACAACAGACTGGTGAGACTATCTAAAAAAAATGCACATTGTTCTTTTTATTTGTGCCATTTATGACGTATTGAATTTAGTTTTCTGCTGGATTCAGCATCTATTCTGTGCTAATCCCACAATGGTGTGCCCCAGTTAATACAATGTTAGCATACATGCCAACCCAGCATGGTATATGTGTAATTTTTGCAAATATAAGTAGTAAAAAAGCACAAACTGAGCATAAAAAGTATAATCTATATATTACTAGAAATAATATTAGTACCCTACTTCATTGAGGCTACGACATCATAGCCAATATGTTGTTGTTGTAGGATTTAATGCCATTTTTCAGCACAAGATAGGTTATACATGGTGGCCAGTATCAATGGTGGAGGAAGAACCCAGGAAAACCCCCGAAAGAACCACTGACCCACAAGAAGCTACTGGCAAGCTTTCTCACATACCCACACTGGCCGAGCCCAAGACTCAAACCCATGCAGACAGAGGTGAGATGGCAATGATCCATAACGGTGAGTGCTTTAGACGACTCAGGGCCCTGCTAATATATTACATGCTATGATTATAGTACACTCTGAAAAATGTACAATTATTTTTACTACCAAGACGGATCTGCAGGTCAAAATACTTGGCAAAAATGGGCAAAATTTCAAGTGGCTTAGAAACAAAAAGAAACAGAAAATGTACTGAAAAATTATTTATAGGCAACACTCACTTTCACTATTCTACATGTCAAGCTTTTGCTGAATGGTTGTGAAGTGCTCAATCTGAGTTCTGTATTGCATCATTCATATTCTTCTTCACAAATTTCTAAGCAGTGTTCATTTATCCTTTTACTGATTGGACATGTTTTGAAGTTTAAAAGGAGTCGACCCATCTACTCTAAAAATTATCATGCAAAAGCTAGTAAAAGCTAGTTTTGCTTAATATCTAGCTCCATTTTCTTTAAAAGTACAGACCTGTCTGCTAACTCCATAAGCAATATAATGATTGTTGTTATTGTTGTTGTAGGGTTTAACGCCATTTTTCAGCACACGATAGGCTATACATGGCGGCCAGTATTAATGGTGGAGGAAGAACCCGGGAAAACCC